>JBBMOE010000013.1:1258437-1419898 GCA_037975065.1 Chaetodon trifasciatus | reverse complement strand
AGAGAGAGAGAGAGAGAGAGAGAGAGAGAGAGAGAGAGAGAGAGAGAGAGAATGGGAGGCAAACTGTAAAGCACTATATAAATGCAGCTTATTGCTTTTTATCTGACCTGAAGCCCTAATCATATGGAAGCTGCACCGTAACAAGGTGGCTCTGCGGTAACTTCCCTTTGCCAAGCTCAAAGCTGCCCAGAGCTGTTATATAGGTGCTATTTTATGAGTCACTTGTTGAACAGAAAAATCACATCATATATCACCTTAACACACAACACATAGTAAAAGCATATTTCACAGAAAATAAAACGCTGTCCCTCTAGGATGTCTGGAATTCTGCTTCTCTGGGACTCTGCCAGCTTACTCAGTCTGGACAGCAGAGTCTGAACATGTTGTGCAGCTATGTGGTTGTGGATACATGCTGTATGATTTTCTTTTCTTTTTTTTTTTTTTTGTCCTAAACTGTTTGTATTTTCTTATTGAATGTATATGGTAATGGGGAAAATCTATGAGAAGTGTGACATTTTTGGACACTGGGTGACATTAACGCTCCTGGGAATGCCAGGAGGGTTGGCAGGCGTGGTGATAAGACATATTTTTAAATGAAATGTTACTTAGTGAGCTGTCATTAATCATCATTTTGCAATGTTAGCAGTGCCTAGCGGGAGCCAGCATGCATTCTGCAAAAATCAAGACCATTGCAAGACTAACTTGCAAGCACTCACATTCATGCATACAATGGGGAGTTTAGTTCCAAGTGCACTTGGGTGCAGGTCTGTGACTGTGAAGAAGACACCCAGAGGGAATCAAACAGTGAAACATGCAAACTAGAGAGGATCTGCCTTTGTGTTGTGAGGAAAGAGTGCTGAGCCACAACCAATCAAATGCTTTTAATCTCATGAATTAATTCACAAAACACCCACTTTCTTACCAGCCTTATTCTCTTTTTCATTTTACCTTCTTTTTGTTCCAATTGTTATCCACCCTTGTGTTAGCTTGCTTGGTGTCAAGGTCAATCAGAGTATTTTTTTAGTTTATCAGTTATTGGCAGCATGTTTCTTCTCGTTTCTTGTAGCTTATTGTTCTCCGTGTTCCTGTGAAAGGGCAAAGAGTGTTGCCGTGGGTGTTTTAAACATGAACCTGACAGGACAGTCTGCTGCCATTATCATTCTAATTGGGATTTAATAAGGTAGTAAACATGGTGATTAAACAAATACTCCTTTGTTGCAGTTTATGTGAGCACGCCGGCATTATGGGTAAATTAGCGTCAACTGATAGTTAATTTATGAACCCATGTGCTGCTGGCATCTCCCAGGTTTTATGGCTTAGATCTTTGCATAATTTATAGCGCATTGTTTTTCATTTGGTGGCTTGATCAATTGGGTGACATGGCTCCACACTGTAAAGGTGGGTGGGGAGCTGCCATTCAAGGTGGAATCCAGTGCTTTTTGTCCGCAGTTTTCATTACCCGCAGTAGTGATATAAAATTGATGGGGAAGGGAAATCTGTTCATCTGAAATGGCTCTTTGTTGGCACTGTGATCCTGAATGTTCAGCTCAGTTGGGGATTCCAAGAAATTAACCAGTTTCCACAACCTGAATAAGCTCGGTTAAATTAAATCTCAATCAAATACAACCTTGGAAGCACACTGAGGCTGCTTCACACTATTACTTTGTTAATGTGGAAAACAACACAAACAACAACATTAAATCCTGTGTTTGCAATGTTTTTTTTAACATATTCCATTATTTTTATTGCATGGTTGAACAGACAGATGTTTAGATTATTTGTCCTCATTTATAGCATTGAAGGTGGGCTAAATAAGAGAAACGTCTCTCTGCATAATGCAGCACAATTCACCACAAGCTGCAGCCTCCAGAATGATCCCACACTTGGTTCAGCATCTCTATGAAATCATTTTCAACCAAAGCTGTTCATGAAAGTAGGATCTATTACGTTTATTGACTGCATTTGTTTTATTTAAGTGTACCCACATAATAAACTGGCAAATGAGCGCAGAGTGGGCACATTAACAGTTGTTGTAGACACTCTTCTTACTGTGCTGTAAAGAGATAACAGCAAAGTCAAAGCACAGTTCAAAGTTCAAAGCAGAGCTGACACATTAACACAATGTGCAACACAAGTGGCTCAGCTGGTAATGCTGCAGTTGTGCTATGCGCCTTAACCATTCGGCTATCGGGACAGGCGTAATTAGCTGTTCATTAGTTAATTCATTAACATCCAAAATGAGTTATTAAAGATTCAGTTTTACACAGTTTGATCTTATGTGATGCATGACACTGGAACACAGTTCTTTGCTTTGAGCACCACTTTACCACATCATGATGTATTTCCTTGTAAACACGGTGATAATTTCAACGTTATAGCTCAACACTAGTATTTAGACTATAGTGAAATGTGTAACAGTCAAGATGAGAGATTGTTGAAGTGGCATATCAGCAGATTATGTCAGAGAGTTTTGGCTCTCTGCTTCCAGTCCATTTTGTTCTGCTACAGTGGTCGACTGCGCTGTTGCATATTTAACAGACACTGGTTCGAGGTTGAAAAATCCTCCACTGTCAGCTTTCAAAGAGGCGCAGAATCCACACCTGCACTTAACAGCTGGAAAACAGCAGTAAGGTGTCATTAATTCACTGCTTCATTGGTCACCATCTCAGGTCCACGTTCTCTGTCTGACAGTTTCAGCTATTCTGCAGAACTGAATAGATGCATTTTGACATAAAACAGGCACAATAATTTATGGGGACAAAGCAGCATTACACAGTTTTGTATAGCCTCAGCATGAAAGGAACATTTTGTTGCTTTTATAAACTGGGAAATAACTTGAAATTAACTTTTTTTAAGTAGAAATCAGCCAAGAAAATGCTAAACATAATTATTTGTCACTTTCTCCAGTTGCATGAGGCTAGCCTTTCACCTCGGAGGTCACTGCCACCTCAACCACACTTTTATCAGCCTTGTGAACTGGAAGACTCCTGTCTGATTTGACACTTGACTGGTTTTCTCACCTCTTTGTGCTCCAAACACTAAATATAAAAGCTTTGGCAATTTTAACAGAACTGCCTAGAAAACAATTTCACTCCTGGGTGGTATATTGATGTGATCGTGACATTCAAACTGAAAGACTTTTTTCAGTTTGTTGAATCTGCTGCCAGCAGTAAATGACCATTGCAAATTAGCAATTGATTTGTATGCATCTTTTTTATTTACTTATGTATTTTTTGGTCACCGAACTTGATGTTCTAGCGTGATTCATTGAAGTAGTTATATTTACTCATTTCTGCTTGAAGCGGTAAATTATTAATTAAAAAACGGTTTCTTCTCCTTGGTGACATGTTTGGCCTTGAAGAGTTAACGAAAGTTGTGACTTTTGTTCGAGACATCTCTGACAGTCTGTCAACACCAAAGCACACGAACAGGAAGAGGTGGGAAAAGAAATCAATGCTGGATGAGAGGAGATCGAAGGAACACAGACAGAGGAAGAAAGAGAGAGAGACAAGCTTTTTTTTTTTGTCTTTTAGGTAGCGCAAAGCCCCTGCACTTAGAACTGCACCGTCTGTGTAATCCATAACTGTGATTGCTTCATTCACCTCTCCCCACCCTACCTTTAACACCGTCTGCTCTTTCCTGACCACCCCCTGCACCATAAGTTTAATCACTTTTCCCGCTTCACCAGAAAGATATGATGGCGGAGATACTGTAAAAACATAATCAGCAAGCATTTTTATTGGGCAGAACTTGCAGGGGGTTGTGGCTGGATTGCGGTTACCTTATCTGCATTCAGGTAGAGGAGAGTGGAATTGAACTGTTGCCCTCGGAGTTTCATCAAAGCATTGTATTGTTGCCGAAAATACAGATATCTGCTCACGATGTGCTCATGGACCATTATGAGAGGCCTGCTTTGGAAATGCAGTATTAGAGAGTATTTTTTTCCAGCACTCTGTCTTTTGGTCAGCAATCTCTTCGGTCTCCCTGTTCATTAAGTTTGAAGGCACATCGTTGTTAGCCTATGTAAATGAGATGCAGCGTTCCCATGTCAACCGAGAGGAGCTTTGGAGGAAGCTATGGAAAGAAATAACTTCCCTCTTCAGGGTGGCTGGTTGTGCAGGTCTGAGTTTTCTCATGTGAAAGGGATCAAAGCAATCTTACTCAGCCCTCTTAAGAGAGATAGATGTACGAATGTGGGAAATCAAATCTGCTTCAAAAGGGAACACCACTGGGAGCCGGAGAGATGAGAAGGCAGTGAGAGAATAGGAAACCAGTGTGAAATCACTCTTGTTGTTGCAGCTGTCTCCCGCTGTCCACAGAGTGCTCATGCAAGATGTCTGTTGTTTGGGTTCAGCGGTGTTAAATTTGTTGGGATGTGTATCTGCACGGATTTCGTAAGAAAGCAAGTAAATGTGTACTGTACAATGCGTGTGACGGAGATTCTGAGCGGAAACGAGAGGGAAATCACTCTCACAAGTGAAGAAGT
Organism: Chaetodon trifasciatus; assembly: GCA_037975065.1. Taxonomy (NCBI): domain Eukaryota; kingdom Metazoa; phylum Chordata; class Actinopteri; order Chaetodontiformes; family Chaetodontidae; genus Chaetodon; species Chaetodon trifasciatus. The sequence goes on along the minus strand of JBBMOE010000013.1, from coordinate 1,415,412 downwards.
CTTAAAAGTGAGTTAAAGACTAGCCAAACATGCTTTGATGTGATGGTGTTGATGCTTGTGAGTCCCCTCCCGTCCCTTTAACGTATGCAATGAAAGCTGATATCACAGCTTATCGCCTGCTGTGAGAATAAGCCGTATGAGGAAGGTGTGACATGAAATAGCTCAGACACATAGAAGCTGAAAAACTTTTCTATTGCTCGCTCTGACGCCTTGCCTTCCTCTAGCTCAGAGTGGAGGCTGTGTGTGCGACATACAATACGTACACACTGCTTTGCCTGTGATTTCCACCAGCACCCGAGTAGCAGTACTTACAGTAAATCCTGTCTGTCAGTTTGGGTCTGGCACCATTATAATTTTTTGGAGCTTATGCAATAACTGTGCTGCAGTTAACGCTAATTCTTTAGTGCTGGCTGATTGTGATTTTTGTGAGACAAGGTAATAACTTCAAACAAGGATGTTTGTATGTTATGCCATTAAATTCCACCTGAAAACAATTAGTTAAACCCTAAAAAAAAGGTGTTAAAACTTAAAAAAAGTATCGAAACTTTCAGAGAATCAAGCATCACTTACAGCATAACCCATTATTCTGAGTACATTAAAACATGTCTTCAGTCATATGTCCACTGCACTTTCTCCACTCATTTATGCACGACTCATTGTGCTCGCAGCAGATGCACATCTTTCTCTCTCATCTATTAGTTTGCAAGAAATCTGGAGTCGCAGCACTAACCTGCTGTGTGGATGCATGTCTTTAACGAGTGACAAGGCAGACCGATCGGGAAAGGGCCACTCACACAGTGTTCACCTGAGTGCACCACTTACCACTGGTCACGTTCTCGTCAGTGGCATACCAATCCTCTATGCATTGTCTGTTAGGGAAGGGGAAGATGAGGCTCTGAATCCTCTAAAGAAAAAAAAAAGGTTTCACCTAAAAGAGATTCTCAAGCAAATTACAAAAAAAGGAGACTTTATATGGGTAACCAAGAGATGATGTAAATTAAATAATGGCTGTAATTCCATTTAAATCAGCATGTATCACCAGACTGCTGCTGCATTTTAGAAAATTCATTTGTTATGAGGGTTGGGATTTTGGAGTAATCCAGCGGATTATGTTATTTACTGTAAGCAAAGTTGGATTGTGAGATTAATGTGTTCTTCAAAAATATCGACCTCATGATAATGCTGTAGGTAGGTGTGTGTGTGTGTTGGTCACAGCTGTGCATGCGAGAGTGCTGGAGGGCTCGCTGAGACATGAATGAAAAATCCTCTCTCAGTTTTTTTTTTTTTTTTCTTTTTTTGTCCAGGTGGGCAGGCAATAAGGCTTGACAGAAGATGCGACGGGGGTGGTGGCTTGTCAGATGGCTGGGGACAGGAATGGCAATCCTCTCTTTGCTAACCCACAGCTGGGGCCAGGACACAGAAGGTATGAGCAGCCAGCACTGAGGCGAACACCCTCAGGCCTCCCCTTCTTCAGTTAGCTGTAGCTGCACTGCCAAGGGGAACCTCATAATGTGAAAAAGGCAGTGTTTCTTTTCGCTGTCAGAAGACCGGCATGGTGGAAAAGCCTTTGTACAACACAAAACACTTTTGTTACTGATAAATGATGAGCTAAACTGAGGTGTGAAGCACTTGAACAATTTTACAAACTCTTTCAAAATGGGCCAGAAGTAAAACTCCCTTTGAAATATTGAAAACGTTTTTTTTTTTAGCTCATAGGTCTTTACTTGTATAACGTGTTTATATACATTTTGTCTTTATTCCCATGACATGTTTCATATTGTGTGTCTGTAAAGAGAATTTTCATCTCTTCAGGATTGTGTGCTGTGAATGCTGCCTGAGAATATTTCCTCTTTTTATACTTGCACCACTCACTTAGCTGCAGCAAATAATGCAATGTCATGTTTATGGATAAGTTAGTATGATTTTTTTCATCCTGTAGTTTCCTTTCAGTCGTTACATAGTTGTAGAACTTTCATGAGGGTTCAAGAAAAGTTTGATTTCTCTGAAGTGGAGGCGGACCATAGAGACGTTTGCTCTCAGGTGAGCTCTCAACATGGTGCATAATATTTCAGCGCAAGTAACTTTCCTCGCACAGTGTCCCTACTGTCCTCCCTTTCAAATTTACATGTTTTTCATTATTTAAAGAGGGGGCATAAATCCAGCTTTCTTCCTGCACAGTTCAATGATTGTGCTAAAAGGATTCTCCTTGTAGTTTCATGTCGAAGTTCCCACATTACAGAGGGAATCTTGGAATTTATAGTCTCAACACACTGACTTTGTAGCAGATGCCAGTTAAAAGTGAATTTCAGCTGCATAAGATTGGCAGGTCTTTAAAGATAGTGCTGAGGGGAAGCTGCACATGCTTGTAGTTCCCCCTAGTGTGGCAATATCGCACATAATTCAGGTCAATTTTAAGATCCCAATGCCGCTTCCTTCTCTCTTTTCATCCCTTCTTCCACACTTTCCTTGACAAGCTTACTAATGTGAAAGCATTCAGATAAGAGTATAATCTCTGCTTACTGTCATTTGAATGAACATTTTGTTTTGAGAGCTTTGCATCATGGGTTCATATGCTATCGTTTTAGTAGAGAAATGACTTGCTTTATGACCGACTGAGCCTTTGAAGGTGAAAGAGAGTCTTGTAGTTTCCTTTTGGATGAAGAAGGCTCTGACCGCATTAATAGATAAGTTGTTGTGTGGAGGGAGGAAATCAGTGACCCAAAACATAACAGCTGTGGAAGTTCAGCCCTATGGAATATGGGTTTGTGAGTAATTTCTTTTCCAAATGGGATGGCGCTAGTAGCCTACGTGAAGGTATTGTTCATTTTAAGTCTATTTATCATATGGTGTTGTTTCATGCAGGACGATGAACCAATTAAACAAGTTCACTGACCTTTGGGTAAGATTAATCTGAGCTCCAAGAAACTTGAGCTAATGCGTGACGTGAGTAACAGGAATGTGATTCAATACACAAAATACAAAGACAGGAAGTGGAGTGAAAGATGCGAGGTTTTTATACAAAAATAATTATTATTTTGGAAATAAAAAAAGACTTCATTAATAAAAAAAAGACACAATCATGCCAAACACTGAAGTTAAACGGTGAAGTAAATTTCTTCAAAGACATTTTTAGTGAAATATTCACGTTCTGGTAAACCAATTTTCTACAACTGAAAATAATGACTCCGTGTTTATACAAGAGAGATGATGAGCATAAATTGAACTTAAATGTCATATAAATGTGTAAAAGGATTGATGATGATTGCTAAATATTGCTAAATGCTGTTCCCAGCTGCTTTGCGTTGACTTTCCTTTAATTAGAACATCCAAAAGCAGCAGAAACATCTGGAGTTTTATGATTTAAACAGGCCAGAACCTGCTGCAAATGATGCCGACACATCTGACAAGACGCTTTCTGCATCATTGTATATATCTATGGGAGCATGTGGGAGGATTTTATTATAGACATGACATTACAATACTGTTTAATTTGTCTGGTTACATGTTTCATATAAGTTCAATGACAGCTCATTGCTTATGTTTGGAACATTGTGTTAATGTAAGCTATTCCTGGCTAATGATTGCAGACCTTATGTACATTTCCAGAGATTGTTCTGCAGGTAATGTCTCCTAATTGTCTCTTCTCTTCTTCCTCAGTATTTAAACACAACCTTGTCTTCTGGAAATTACGTTTTATACCTCTAATTTGGTTTGCCAATTGCTTTTTTAAGTGGAAATGTAGCTGCGATGTTCATCCTTGGTAACGTTTTTTCTCATGTACCGGAGTCTCTTAACAGTGAAGTCTCATGATTGAATTTATAATTGTTCGGTATTAAAACAGCTCCATAATCTTTCCCTAGCCTTAACCTTAAGGTGCTGTGTGTGCTTATTTAAAACAAGAAAAAAAAATCTTAAGCATGGTTTGGTTGGTATGAACAGATATTGGAGGAAGATAAAATGAAACATGTTGTCAGTGAAACTTGTGCTGCTCTGCATCTTGGTAATTAACAACGTTGTGTTTATAGGAAATGTAATCCAGGCAGCATTTCTTACCAAACATATTTATTTGTAGACTATATGTTTAATTTTTACGGGACAAGGTTGTTGTTGGGCTTTTTAACTTCAGCCAGATTCTTGCAATTAACCTGAGCATGTGCTTCTTGTTATCATCACTGACATATGGTCACCTTAAATAAATACACACACAAACTAAAATGATGGCGTTCGTTTTCTCATACATATTTTTCATCATACTGCACCTAACAGCTTTCTTGTTACCCTTTAGCTGAATTTGTAAGCCTGCTGTAAATGGATAAAGCTTCAAGAATACCTCTGTTACCTCAGCACAATGCTTCTCATATAACCCCATATTTACCATGCCTCATGGCCCACTGAATATTATTGATCTATACTCTGATGTATACTGATATTATCAGAGAATAAAGGCGGGGGGCGGGGGGTTCATTCCGCTGATTATGGATATGGCTGCAGCCTGTAATTTGACCGGTTGCAGACAGAAATAATTACGAAGGTGGGTGGGGGAGGGGTCCAGCTATGAATTAGTGATAGTAACCCTGCGTGCAAATGAGCACTGATTGGAGAGTCTGCCAGCAAATGACCCACAGTGTCATAGTTCTAATAACGGACAGAGGGTGAGAGCGAGTGTGCGAGTCTGAGGGGTGAGCGCAAATGCAGATGCCTTCGTTGGCTCCCTTCGCCGTTCAGCGTCACCCAGGGATGAACTTGGTCTGAGGAGGGATTTTCACCCCCCTCAACACCACATCCCTCATCTTTTCACTCATAAATCTGACTGCTCTACCCACCTCAAGGCGCCCTTGGATTTTGGCTCTGTCAACTTGTTTGCTGTCTGTCTATCAAATGAAAATGGCAACCAGAAATGTTTAGATGGCATTGAGCTGTGATGCGTATAGTAATTTCCCGTGGGCGTGCACGCTTTCTTTCAAGCCTTTATGTAATTAGCAGACAGACATAATGAATCTCTGACCTCTAATTAATGTCAGTGTGGACATGAGAAAATGCGGCTGACATTGAGAAACGTTCCGATTTCTTTTCTCTAATTGAAAAAGCGTCAAACTATTAAATTATTGGTCCTCCTCAGATGAATTCATTAATGCAGTGATCTCTTTTAATATGTTGTTTATTAAAACTAAAGGCGGATTTATGGATACTACTGTGTATCTGCATCCAAAAATGACTAATAGCTCCTTCACCATCAAAAAGAACATATTAAGCTAAGACCCAAAATGAGTGATTAGTTTCCACCTAATAGCGGGCAGCCATTAACAAAATTCAAGGATTGTTCTCTTTCTGTGTCTCTGTTGCTCTCTTCCATCTCTCCTCCCACATTTGCTCAGTATTCTGTCCATAATTTCTGTCCTTGACACTTTCGCTGTTTCATTTTTCATTTATACCCCTCTCCTCCATGTGCTATTTCATGTTCTCCTCCCTACCTCGCATCATCTCAGTGTAACTCCAGCACAGTGGTACTGTAGGCTCAGAGACTTTCTCTCAACAGAGGTTTACTTTGTCTGCACGTGTGCATGTAAGCCCTGCAGTGTACGCGTATGTCCATCGATCCTTGCGTGAGTGGAGACAAGTAAACCCAGCAGTTTAACAAACTGTAATGAGCGGACAAACTTCAATCCAGAGCGGAGTGGACAGATGCACACTGTCCATACCTCTAAATCCCTCCATGGCTAAATCCAGATGTCGGACAAATACATGTACGCACACCCACACCAAAGCATGCTCGGCTGTATTCATGTGTGCGGTGTGGTGAGGATTAGTTGGTATGCCAGTGTGGACACTTCTGCCATGTGACATCAGCCCACCTCTCTCACACTATTTCCCTCTCTCTGCCTCTCTTCCCATCTGCACATCCATTCTGACCCACAATTGTTTGTCTATTTTTGGGATTGTCTGATTAGGGGCCAGATGTGCAGACTGTGTCTGGCTGCAGCGGAGGCCTGTGGAGTGGGGGAGCAGCAGAGTGACAGGGGGAAGGGGTTTTAATCTGCCCGCCAGTAGGCTGTAATCAGGCTCTGGGCAGCATAAGAAGGGAGGGGGGCACTCTGCTAAGGCTGGGCCCCCTTGCTGCCTGGGGTCTGTACCACTAGGCCCATACTGGAGCTCAGTATGTGAGCATGTGCGTACTGAACTGTTCACTGGGGGTGTGATTGCAACCTTTGCCCTCCTGCCTGTGTGGTTAACCTCACAGAGAGACAAAGACGAGCAGCAATGAAGAGGAAGTCTGAAGAAGAATAGAAGCTTCTGCAAGGGATTACACATCAGTAAAATAATCCCCTTCTCTCTTCCATTATCAGCCACTAATGATTTACATGATGCTGCAAGAATTCATTCCACGAATCTCTTTGACATTCTTCATCACTCTTCATTACAGTCGGTACTTCTTCTCTGCCCCCCCAACCCCCCTCCTTCACTGCCTGTCTCCCATTAGCTTTCCATTTCGCTCTGACATACTCTACCTCACATGTGACCCTTAAAAATAAGTACATATGCACAATTATGGCAAGAAGCCCCACAGAGAGACCCACACTTCTAATGATGAGAGATTTGGAGAGAAAGAAATGGAGAGAGACAGACACAATGATTGCTTTCCTTGTGCCAAAACACAGACACCCTGCTAAACGAAGCAGTATCTGTCTCCACATCAATTTAGCTGTTTTTTTCCTCTCAAGTAAAGGAAGGGCGAGTGGCTGAATGTCTGCATGTGGGGGGGGGCTGCAAGATTTTTGGCTGTTTACAAAAAAAGAACTGAGGCGTTCACACAAGTGTTGTTTTACATTGAGTTGTTTGAATTCTTGGGTTGTTAGCTGCTCTGATCTTTACTGGTTTATAATTGCATTAGATCTGTTGTCTTGGGGACAGCAGTGCAGTGGCATGAGATCAAAGCTGCAACAATGCCTTCGCCATAAAGAAAACAAATTATTCTTAGGTTCAGATACTCGGTTTCCATTACGTTGCACCTTTTGGAATGCAAATATTGTTCAAGTGTGTAAGGACTGAAGTTCCTGGCGAGGTTTAATCATATGTAAACTGGAATAAATCCAGGCCATTATCTACATGTAGCTGTTGTATTTAAGATGATTTTTCAAGCATGATTTAAAATAATCATCTAAATCAGATTTCTCTTTTATACATGTAGGATATTTTTCCTTGATGGTTTCACAGTGCACATAACCAGGATGTTCAGCCAGTCAGCAGTCACAATCATAGTGTTTTCAGGTGAAAACGATAAGCCCAACACATGATATACTGATGTTACAACAGAAAAACAAGTAAACTTCCTTCCTTAAAACTAAACTAAACATTTTGGTGACATTTCATGTGAAATGAATTTGTTTTATTCCCAAGTGCAAACCTGAACATGCATTTAGTTAGTCAATAGTACATTTTCTCACAACATGTTTGAGCAGTGACAGTACTCACTGAATACTTAAACTGTAGGGACATACGGGCAAACTCCATACTACAGGACCCCACCCATGTCCTGTGCAGGGCCTTCGAATAGTACTACTAAACTCCAGTTTGTCCTCAGCTCCCTCCTCCAGTATTATATAGGACTAACCTCCACACCTCCTGCTGCCATCTCTATTCTCAGAACTGAGCTTCGGGCTGGTATATATGTTTATATTTAGTATCCAGCATATTGCAGCCGAAGACGTCGGCTAAGATATGTCGATCGGCTTTCATGACTAGTTGAAAGAGCTAATAAGTTCATTCAGAACAGAATTGCCTTTGATTGCTGTTAAATTGTGATATCAATGTGTTAATTTAAACCTTCTGAGGATCTCATTCCAGGCTATGATAGCTCTGGCCTATACGTTCTCATTAAAAGATGTGCTTATGTTACATGGCAATTGCTTTGCATACCTGCTGGCAGCCAAGAAATTATTTTTGTAATGAGATGATCGACACAACTTGCAATTGTGATCTGCGTATAGCTTTATAATTTCTACATGTGCTAACTGCTTTATGAAAGCCATACTTGTCATGACATATTACCTACACGTAAGGGAAACCTGTAATGAAAGGGTTTGAGATGATAAAAGAAACCCCTGTAATGCAATGAAATACAATAACATGCAATAAGTGAAGCCTCTGTGAGGCTTATAATGTTTGGTATTTGTTGAGAGTGTCTTGTAATGTATTATTTCGATGGCTTTTGTAGATATTTTGCCCTCCCTGTGTTAATAGCAGTGTTGGATGAAGTGATTCTTTACGTAACTATAAGTACTAAAATACTACTCCTGTCTTGAAATCGTTACTTAAGTAAAAGTATCGAAGAATCATCAGAAAAATATTCTTACAGTATTAAAAATAGATGTACTTGATGCAGAAAAATGTACCCTTTTACTGTTATACTATTCTATTATTATTCCGTTTATTATTATTATTGCTCATGCATTCACCAAAAGCAGGATTTAACTGCTGAAGTTGGTTTAGATGGAGATATTTCTTAACTGCTTAAGATGCATAAATGCTATTGATTCATTATAGCTGCATTACTGCAACTAATGATCATTTTCATTATGGATTAATCTGCTGATTGGATTTCAATTAATTGATTAATTGTTTTGTTTGTAAAAATTCGGAAAATAGTGAGAGTCTTTTATAAATGGCAGAGAAATGACTAGTTAGGTATTCCCAAACAACAAAAAAACATTATTGTATGATGTGAACTATTATGCACAGCGTTGACAGCTAACCCCTGTGGACAACTGGCCACAGCCTCTTTACTACAACACTGCTCATCTGTTTTGACCTGCTGTCTCCCCATGAGCAGCCATTACCTGGCAATGCGTGACACTGGACAGCTGCCCTTTGTCTGTCTCACCATCTTTTGCCAGGCCTGACTGGACCTGTCCCAGAACCCCCTCTGCCCCACTGGACATGGATCCATGCAAAATAAACTCTATCAATCCAACTGGGAAATTAAAACAATGCCCTGTTTGCTCTATCTCCATTCATCCCTGCCGTGGGCTGCCTGCCGCCCTAGAGATTAGTCATAACTCTAACCTCCAACCTTGGAGTTTTTTAAGTAGAAGCTGGTCAAACTGGAGGTCAGCAGACATCCCTCCCTCAGGTGGACCACTGGATGTGGCTCAAAGAAGAGAAATGATCTCATGCACATTTCCTGTCCTTGCTGGAGGAGCTTTCCATAGGCTCTGTCTAAGACATTTCCTTATAAGGCCTGATATTTATATTGAAGAACAGAAGCATTTATGATTCCATATGAATGTACAGTCTGAGACCTTTTAATGATTAAGAGTAACCTTGAGTTGGCTGTTTGCTAAAGGATGAGAAATTAGTTCCTACTTCGTTGCTTCTGCTCATTCTCAAGAATATTTCACTTTCTGCTTCTCTCTTTCTTCAATTCCTCTCCTTTGACAATTTTTAATGAGTGGCTGCCCACATCTAGAGAGAGCAAGTGTATTTCGATTCAATATGTGAAGTACTTTGCGTTTCTTAGTCATCTAAATAAGATGGCCTCGATCCTTTTGTAGAGTTGTTGTAGAGGTGTGCCAGATTGATTGGGACAGTGCAGCCTCCTGAACCATATTGCTTGTTAGGTTAGGTGTCCTTTAAAGTCTCTCTCTCTTTTTTTTTTTTTTTTTTTTTTAAGATCTCCTCTCTCTGGGAGCATCAGTTTGATTTATTGGTTGCTTAAAAAGGTGCTTTTGCAGATGAAGCCACAGGAAAGCACTGGCTATTGAATCAAGTGGCAGGTAAAGATGCCTTTTGAAGCGAAATGTCAGAGAGCAGAATTCGTCTTGCTGCTGCCTTGTTGCACCAGTAATATAGCAGTCGATGAGCCGCCGTGTAAAGACTTAAATTGCTGAGGAGGTTGTCTGCATCTGAGACTGTGATGAAAGAACTATGTATATCAAAAAGTCAACCCACATATTGGAGGTGCGTACGAAAGCTTTCGTTTTCTCCTGTAAACATTTAATATATACTGTAGACATCCTCTACATTCTCAGAAACATCATCTAGTAGCCAATTAAATTATTCCTGTCACTGCATGTGCCAAAATGAATGTCATAACTGTTAAATAACGTGAATCACTGAGTCACAATCACTATTTAATGAAACTATTTTAATCTAAGGCATGTGTCAAAGTGTTAAATAGTTGCTGTTACAAAGGCATAATGTTAACCAAGCATTTCATTGTTTTACTTGCATTGTCTGATAAATTCTTCTCAGCTCTTTATCTTTTTGTAAAATGTAATGGTTTTGCAAGGAAAAGCGCTGTTTCCACAAGCTGATTGAAGCTTGCCTTCATCTGTTTTTTTCCCCCACACCTGATTCCTCTGTGAGACAAGCAGTAATCACTTTGTAATTGAAGTTTTGCACCTTCAAGTCAACATTGTTAGGTTGATTAGTGAGAGGATCTCTTTACGTAAGAGCAAATTACCCTGACGTCAAAGTTAGAAGATTCTGATTGTCTTTGGAGAAGGCCTCTGAAGTGTACAGTGGCCTGATTAGTGACTGAATGCTGCTTGCTGCATTTGTTATGATTCTTCTCTTTTTAAATCCCTCTCCCATATGAATCCCACTTGGTGCATCATGCCAACAAACCAAAGTTAGCTTGCAATGCTCCTGCAGTGAGAGATAAAAGTATGATTAATCAGATTATTGGCTTTGAAGTCATGCTCCCTTGGTAATGCAAAACTTATAGTGTTAGCATCAAACTATCTGCAGTCTATTCCACTATTTTCCCTGGACTTGATTATTTGGGATTTACTTTTGTCTCCACAACGATTTTGGCTTGTCAATGTGCTGAACACCTTGTATAATCTTGCAGGCACTTGCAAACATCATAGAGATGACCCAAGTATTGGCTAAGAATAAATCAAATTTGGAGAGTTTGGAGATCCAGTCTCCTGCGAGGCACCCAAACCCAGTTCAGTCTGCTCCTTGGTCAGCATTTCATTTCCACTCAAAACTTTATGCCATCCTTACAATGTGCACAATCATATGTGTATCCTTAATGCTCAAGAATTATCTACAACCCCATATTACCTCTGTTAGCTACTGTTTAGCTGCCAAGCTAATTGCATATTATTACACCGCTGACAGAAAAATCTGCGTGAATCTCCCAAGCATCCTCAAATATAGCAGCACTCGACCAGCACTCGATGGAACAATGTGTGACTGGAAATTTGGCACCTAGAATTTAGTCTTAGGGGATCTTGCATCTTTTGGTTGCTTCCCAGTTTTTTTTTATTTTGTCCTTGATCATTATTCTTTCATGACCATGTCATTACAGTACTGTGACTAATGTACTGACCTCAAACTGAAAGTGTGGAATATTTCTTTCATCCACTGCACAGGATGTTCCACCACCAGCTTCCTCTTTTGTAATAGTAGTATTGATTTATATCAAAACCAAGGCCCACAGCCCTTTTCCAATCAAAAAATCCTTTGGTGGAAGTGTTTTGATACCTACAAAATAGCTCAAGCATTCATCTGCCCCATACCATTTCACTCCAGAAGTAAAGTTGATGCAGTCAGTTGAAGAGGTTTCTGCTCTTACTGGTTACTGGTTAAAAACGCATGTGTGGAAAATCCACAGACCTCAGTAAGTGAGGTCTCCATTCTGCTGCCTGCCTCTCTTCCTGAGCTGTGTGATCAACTGCATCTTTCATCCTGTTCCCACTCTTCAGCTCTGTGTTGTTTTTGACTGGTTACCATTTGAAAGAGCTGCGTCACATTTCGTCATGAGACAGGTACAACATCCACCTGTGCACACTGACAAGGGCACACCTCATATACACTTTTTGCTCTCTATTCATTTTTCCCATATCAGCATTTCAGTCAACATCATATACAGGCGACTGTACATATTTTCATAGTATTACATGTATTACAGTATTACCTCCTGCTGCACCAAATGATACCCAGTTCTCACACCATTTTTTTCATCCTAAATTAAGGATGAAGCTTTTTCGTATTGGACATGGTCTTCCAGATAAGTGGATTAATCAATAAGTAGTTTTCCAATCATGTATGTTTGCTTTATATATGTGTATAAGCGTCTGCAGGTCACATCCTGCATTACTATCTTGAGTGCTGCAGGAGGGGATTATTGTTCTAGAACATTTTTAATGGAAGGAAAGCTTGATGTAGAATGTCATTAGAAAATAACACCCGCTGCTCAAAGGTGTAAATTTGGCAAGGGGTTGGGATCATTTCAGTTTCAGGGTGAGCAGAGTGTATGGCTTTGAGTTTGTGTGTATGGATTTATATTCACATACGTGTGCGTGTGTGTGTGTGTGTGTGTGTGTGTGTGCGTGTGCGTGCGTGCGTGCGTGCGTGCGTGCGTGCGTGTGTGTGTGTGAGAGACTCTTACTTGCTCAGTGCAACATGTTTGCACTATGATCACAATACAGGACCGTTAGCGCTGCAAATGGAGGCACTATTCTTTGTGTCTGCTTGGTTCCGCCTTTTGTCTTCAAAGCTGACTCTTCACATCTTGCTCTCCTGCCGCAACTACCACTTAAAGCTATGCACATGCACACTCACACTCACACATACACACTTGTGTCTGAACACACATGTGCAAAACTAACAAAACAGACTGCCTGTGATCCATTAAAAAGCTTCTCAAAATGAGCGAAAGTAACTTTTATTCCATGCTCTCACACACGCCCACATGTGCACACTCTTTCTACTTCACATAGACTATATTCTCTCAGAGCAGATTTGCATACTTATTTTGATGTTGCTTGTTGTTTATGTCTCAGATTGCGAGGTGTGACCCACTTGCTCTGTTCATTTTGTCGCTATTAAAGGAAACCCTCATCCTGCTATTTCTTCAGCAGATGGGTACAGGTTTTCTAATTGCTATAAAATCACAGAACTCTTCAAATGAACAGTGCGTACACCTCAGGAATTAGCAGTGCAAGATGAGTATTTCTTGATAATTATTCCTCAAAGATTTTAGATTAGAGAAGGCTGTGCATGCTTCCCAACTTATTGTTGGGGGGATTTTCACACAGCCTGTCGCATATGGAGCAAGATGAGATGTGGATGGAAATCTCGGCTCTACAAAAACTGTTTATTAATGACAACTTGAATGATTGAGAAATGATTTGCATGAAACATTCCCTACTGTAGCCTCAGGTTTTCATCGCCATTTAATTGCCAATTATTGTGTGTATCTGCACTTTGGAAACAGCCTTGATTAAAAATGCAGCTACATCACAACCTAAGGTTTTTTTCTTTTTTTTTTTATTCTATGTCTAATTAATATGCACTTTAAATCATCACATTAGTGAAGGCTCACGGGCATACATATTTAATTAGAAAACTATCCACTGCTTTGCACCTGGCAACAGGTGCACAGTTGCACAACTGCAGTCAGGCAACAGAAGGCGGGTGTGAAACCCTATAGCGCTGACTATTGATGTGGTGTCGCTGACTGTGTGTCTTTCTTTTCTGTCCATCTCTGATTACATGTAATGTAAGCAGACACCACCTGACTGCAAGCTGCTCGAGATTCAGTATCTTACGAGATGGAGGCAGAGCAATTTAAGAAATAGAGACAGGAGGAGATGCCGAATAGCTTGCATTTCGGCTCCAGTGCTTTTTCATGCTGTTTTTCCTGTTCGAGAACACATGGTACCACTTAATTTAGCAAGCAAAAGTGTTTTAGTTTACAAATTGATTCATATTTGTAATGCACCCCACTACCTCTCTTGTGGAATAATGTCAGCTGGCAGCTACTGGCAGCAAGACGAGATCCGCTGGCCATATTTGTAAAAACTGTGTGTGGTTCACTAACATACAGCAGGCCTCGATAGTGTATCCTCCCTGAAACTGCCTCTCTTTTCCCCCTATTTTCTAATATCTGTTCTTTTTTATAATGATCTTTTTTCTTCTTTCCTAACATCAGAGCTGTTCTTCTACCAACTGTATCATGCTTTTCTTTTCTTCCATGCTTCTGCTCTGCTTCCCTCTGGCTCCACTAACCCCTGACCCCTTCAGACTGGCAGTATGAGGGTAAGAGGGCAAACATCCGTTGTCTGTTTTTCCTTTTGTTTTATTACATTCCTGTATTCTCTTTCAGCATTTCCCTCTGCCTCCCTCACTCCCTCTCCGCTCCTCTCTCTTCCCTGCTGAAAGACAGTTAATCTTGAACTTTCCTCACATCAGCTGCAGAGCACATTGCCTTGCAGCGCCTATTCCTCTACACTAGACACCTCCCTTCCTCCTGTCTCCTTCTCTCCACCTCTCCGGCTGCCCCATCTGGTGCTGTCTGTCAAGCTGCCATTACCTGTGTCCCATGTGCTCGTACCATCTAGCTGCTGCGACCTCCATCTGTGAAGCTGCTCTCGTCAGTGCTCTGCTTATGATGTTGCCACATGCTTTGACCACCCTGTTTGTCTGTTGTCAGTATCGTAAAGTCCATTCCTGTTGATGTTTGTGCGGTAGCAGTCATTGATGCCACCTGTTATAAAATAATGTGTCAACGTGACAGCTTATGGCATGACAAACAGACACTGAAACAACATTTTGAGGTTTTGTCCTCAGACAAATGAAATATTTACAATGCCAGGTTGTTTTTACAGTGTTATTCTAGCGTTGCTGTGTGCTATATTCAGACAATACTGTATATCGGTCCATTCAAAAATTCTGTTTAAGTAAAAGTAAGGAAGTATTAGCAAAAATTGCCTTTATGTGGAAATACTCCTGCTGAAATAAGACCCCTTGACTAATATATTATTATATATTACATTGTTCAATTATTAATACTTTAGGTAGCTTTTTGCTGCTGAAGTTGGTCAAGGTGAAGATAGTTTTAACTACTCTATATATAAAGTTAAGTTCTTTGGTCCAGTGGGTGACCAGATAAATCTGCGGTCTAGAGAGGATTAATGGGAAGAAAGACGAAAAGCAAACTTCTGCTACTGATTTTTGGGATTTTTTATCTAATTGTTGCTTTTTTATGGTGAAATATTGGAGAATTTAACCTCTTTGGGCCTCAAACAGTCATTTAATTAAACCATGGGAAAATGTCTCTGTAATGGAACTGCTAAAACCTCATAAACATCTGAAAGTTGCCCCAAGTAGAGACTGTTTTTTTGTAGTCACAAAGCAAAATGTCTGGGAAAAACTGGTTAAATCTATAACAATGCACTGTATATTATAACCTTACAGTGTGAGATGCTTTGTTTAAAATGTCAAATCTTAGACAATAGCTGCACTACTATGTGGTGAGGTAGAACATATAATATCTCCCTGTTAATGTAGTAGAAATTTACTTAAGTACAGTACTTGAGTAAATGTGCTTTCACATTTGAGCCTCAAGACTAAATCTATTTGCTATTCTTGTATTCTGTTCTACAAAATATGCAGTCATTTTCATAAGCTGCCATGAAGCACAATATACCAGTGGGATTGCCAATTATTTAGATAAAGCAAACAGTAATTGAGCTTCTTTTATTCTAATTTGCTTTTTCTTTTTGCATATGCAGAGTGTAAGCTGTCCCGGCCAGGCCCCCCTGCAACCATAGTGACCATTGATGAGGAGAGCCCCAACGGTATGTTCCAAACAGTCGCCCACCTACGCTCCTCACTTATTTTTGCTCCACTTCATTCTGTATTCCACTATAGTAAATGATTCTGCACTCAAGTGGCTTGGATCACACTGTTGGGATTGTTTGTGTACCACAGTGATTGTTGCTTTGGTAATGCTATACATATTAATACTTCGCCTGTGGGGATTGTTCAGTGCTGTAGTGTAATAGAGTACAGTCGCTCAGCTGATGGCTCTTGGGGAGGGTTGGTTATAGGAGATGTTTTGTCAGACATACTGGATTGTCACTTTGATTGCATTTTAAATTAAAGATAAATGAATTTGAGTTGTTCGTTGGTGTGTATATTTGCTCTGCTGTCCCAGGGTAGCTCAGAAGTGTGTATGTTTGTCTGTGTGTGCGCGCGTCTGAGTGAGTGAATACAGATGGTGTTTGGCATACAGACGTGACATGGGGCTCCATTAATGAGTAGTCTGCTCCCCACACAGGTTGTCTTTACTGTGCTATACCTGTGCTACAGCAATGCATGAATCGCTGATGCATAGAGCAGACCCACAGCACCTCATTGGGTCAGGTGAAACTATCCTGCTTCTCCGTTTCCTTTCCTTCTTCATCTTCTTCTTCTGGCCTCTCCATCACCTGCACCCACTTATCAGCTCCCTCTAGATTCTCTATCCTTTATTCTCATCGCTCTTTGCTGTGTGTTGAGCATTTGCCATCTGTGTTATGTTGATGTCTTGTCTGTGTTTGTGCGAATGTGTGTGTGTGTGTGTGTGTGTGTGTGTGTGTGTGTGTGTGTGTGTGTGTGTGTGTGAGTGTGTGTGTGATAGGGAGCGCTGACTGCTGGCTGGGGAGGAACTATATGTTCATTGGGGGAATGAGAAATGCATTTCCCTAAATGGAACAGGTGTGTGTTTGTCTCACTCAGTTCTCCCTGCAGATATTAGTACTGCAGGTTAATAGAGTTTAATGAGCAGCTCTCACTGAAGATAGAATCCAGAGCTTGTTTGCACAATCACAATACAATTTCACAGATGCTCCACTTCCCTGCTATATGTGCTTGGGCACTGCTTTGTGGCTAGTGGTGTATCTGACGGAGACAAATTGTGCATGTGTGTCCACACATGCATAGTCTTTACAGTATGTGCATATTTGTTTCCTCAAGAGTATGATTGGGTGGCTGTGTGTCAGATGAGGCCGTCATTCGTCAGTGCAATAGCCTCCAATTCAGCCTGTCATATGGTCTCACCTACTCCTTCCTCTGTGTGTGTGTGCAGCTGTGATTTGGGGCTTTGATCGATTGCCGGGGGAATGTATGAGATGGAGGTAGCCAAGCCTGCATCCAAAAGCCTCCCTCGCCCCACATGTGCCGATGCGCTCTGTGTGAGGGATTTGCGCTAATCTTCCTCATAAAGCACTCATTTACCTGGGATATGGGTCTCTTCTGGCTCCACCATCCTTTTATTTATCTCTCCTTGATGAAACGGCCCAGAGCCTGTCGTCCCCATAATGGAATGTAAAACAGGCAACCCGCCGTTATTGACCAAAGCAATTATCCTTCTAAATGTGTTTCATCTCTTCTCTTCTGTCACACAGAAACCATACAAATGGCACATAATAAGATTCCATCTTTTTTTGAGCATTTGCCTTTATAGTCATTCATGTCAGCGAATGGGAAAGCAAACAACATAATCACCCGTCTGTCTGGCTTTGTTTGGTTGAGGTCAGAAAAGATAGACAAACAAATAAATGTGTAATCTGTTTCCCTTGGCTCCTCAGAAGAACAAATTTAACACCAGTCAGTGGAGCCAAGAAAGTGCACGGTTCCCTGTGGAAGAGGTGTGTTGCTCAGAAACATGGTGGCATTTGCAATAGTCAAAGCACTATGTTTCATCAACAGACCACTCATTGATTGTTTCAGGTGGAATTATATTTGACTCAGTTAAGACAATAGACCTTGGCATAGACATTGCGTTATAAGCCAGTTTTCTCGGTTCTGGCCTCTTTCTTTTCATTTTAAGCTTGCTGGGTTTTATTCTTGGAGGTTTTCACTTTAGAAAAACAGAAAGTCACGAGGGGATAGCAACCCAGTTGCTCAAATGAAGCGTAACATGTTTAATTTATCCAAGCTGCTGCTTCTGCAGACCCACTGACAGGTGCCAGACACAACACATGAAGTCTCACTCACTTGCAGAGTAGATCTCCAACAGGAAGACGAAGCTTGTTTTCTGTAGGCCCCTTGGCTCATTCTGCCTATGAGCTAAATCCAAAAGCAGTTAATCAGATTGAAAAGATTTCTATCTCCTAGGATAAGGGCAGCTGGATATGAGGAGGGAGGAAAGGGAGACGGTGTATTTTCTCATTGACAGAAAGCTTCCTACAACAGCAGTGGGAAATCAGTGTGTCCATAAATGAGGATGCCGTCTCCTAGCTTTTATCTTGTCTCTGCAAAATCATGATTTGTATCAACTGTTGCCTGAAGCATGTGAGGATCCTCTCAACCCTCTGCATACTGAGCAACAGCTTATAGGAAATCAGAAATGAGTGTTGCTGAAGGGCTTTATTAAAAAGAAGTCAATGTAGCTTTCTTTTATGTGGTGTATCTGCCAAGGTAGATTTAGTCTCAATGCAGATGAATTATTTTGTCTTGAGGAAGGCTGACATCCACTTGAATGAAGCAATCAAAGTGAAAAATCCTCCATAGGCTGATGATGCAAGTGATGGTGTCAGTTACTAAAATGCGTGCTTGACCTCAAACATTACCCTCTGGGTGCACTTAATGTTCAAATCAGGTTGTTTGATGGGTAATTGAAGCTATTCACCAGTGGTAGAGGAATGCAGGGCTGCCAGCTACGGAGGTATCCTTTGGTTGTTGCAGCTTCTCTTAAGCACCGTAACTCTCAGAGCAGGACTGATCTTTAGCCATGGGCCAATTTGTTCTCCTTAGACAAGCCCGAATGCATACACACACACACACACACACACACAGAGTGTATATATATATATATATGTATGTGTATATAGATGTGTATATAGATATGTATGTATGTATGTATGTATGTATGTATGTATGTATGTATGTATGTATGTATGTAGGGTAGGGTTATACACACACACACACAGTGTGTGTGTGTGTGTGTGTGTATATTTATATATATATATAAATGTTTATTGTCCAGCTGTAACCTATAGCCGCTGCAATATACCTTGACAGCCATGCAGTAATTATTATGACAAGCTCTTTGATTCATTCATTATAATTTTCTAATTAAGGCTGAATTCATCCCCAGTCTTGAAGCTGTGAAAAATAACGATGATAAAAGTTTCATGTTAGCGCCACAAGCTGTTGATATTATGACCTGCTGAACAGCTTGCTTCTCTCCACTTAAAAGTTGTGGAGATTATTTTATGGTAATTTAAGTCCAGTTCAATTTGTATTGGCTTCAAATTTGCATTGTTACATCTACAGTGGATTCATGAAAAAAATAAAAGTCTTCATTTGAATAAGATAGTGGGGAGTATGTTATCTGAGAGCTGCACTCCAACACAAAGCACTCCTAACCCTTCCATCACTTCATGCCCTTTCGTTGTTACAGGTACTCAGACCAATCATTCATGTGATGAGAGTGCACTCTTTTCAGGAGGAAACAATATACTTGTCTCGCCTCTACCTCCTCACACTCATCTCTGAGTTTGCACCAAAGTCAACCACACAAAGCTCTGTCTGCTACAAAATAAAGTGACAACTGCGCCACAGTCTGTATGAAGTGGAACAAAGTGAGCTGCTTAAAACTTCTGCAGTGTTTCAGCTGCTTTCTCTGGTCTACTGTCAACTCCTTGCTTCATCATCTTATTTGTGTGTCGTGTTTAGACTCTGTGCTTCTGTTTTTAGACCCAACACGACTGGCCGCAGAGCAGCCTTGACACAGCATTAAAAGATCTGACAGAGCTGAAATGATGACAAACAGAGAAAATATAGGGTGCAGATGCTAAATACCATGGAGTCTGTTTAAAGGTCTCTCATCTCATCCAGGATGAGTGGTGCAGGCTTTTCCTCCTGACCAAAATATCAGGTCTTGTTTCTGCTTTTGCCTCAAGTATTCAAAGGGCTTGGAGGCAGGTCTAGGAACTGTTAAATGTGTTAGCAGGCTTAAACAATTAATGAGATGAGCCAGCCTATGTGAGTGTTTTGCTCAGCCACCATGGACTCATTAGCGTCTCTCCTTAAAGTTAATTCAATCCCTCACCCTGTTCCTCTCCATTGAGCTTGTCATTAGTTCGATCATACTCTCTGTTGCTTCATTCCTTTACATTAACATGAAAGAGTTTCCCTTTCTTTGTGTCGAGATCTTTTTTTTTGGTCCATATTTCCAGACACAACATCTAGCCAATTGTAGGAGTGATGTTTTCTGTTCATGAGCATTATATGAACCATGATTCATTTTTATGCACCTGTAGAGATCCCTAACCCTTAAAATATGCAGAATGATTAACACCGTGAGAAATTATCTTTGAATTTGTAATGCTTCTTTTGGACAGTGGATGTTAAATCAGAATATAAAGTTGTCAGGCACATTTTAAGAATAAATGCGCTGGCTGGAAATTAAATGTGTAGCTCAAGTATAGTGTCAGGTTTCATAATTGCAACAGAACTTCCTCAGACCTGAGGAGTCTGTAATTTTCCATTAGTTGCACCTGGATGGCAGTAACATCTCCTCCAAGGCCAGCCCAACAGTTGGCTAACACTCCAGTTAGACACCCCTAAACATGAAGCACTCTGCCTTACAATGAAGCATCGTCAAACACCTATAGTCCATATATAGTCATGAATTCCACCTGGTTCAAGCTATAGTAGTTGTCAGCAGAGGAGCACAATGATGTACAGGGCTTTCAGTGTTGTACTTTACAAATAGCAAGGGCATTATTTGTAACTTTTTTGCCAAGTGGGGGGGGCAAGTCTTGATCCCTGGCTCTGAGCACGTTGCAGTCGCTTTGTTGAGCAGGTTGATTTAAAAAGCTTGAATTGAAAAACCCACATTGAGAAAATGTTTGATATTCTCGCAAGGTTGGCTTTAATTTTGCTGATCAGGACTTTGGACATTCTAAGTTCTGCCTAATAATTGCAGCTTAACGGTAAAGAAAACATCTGGGAAAATCGGGCTGCAGCTACCCAAGTGGCCAATTTGATTTTGTGGAGTTGTGAATCTGTTACTCAAACAAAACAAACACTGCTGTTCTGTGTGCACACACAACTGAGCATTTGCGAAGTGTGCTTGTTTATGCGTGTTTGTGTGCAGTTACGGTGTTGCACTTGTCTGTGAATTCCACTTTTTTTTATTCTTTTCTGTACTATCTGTGATTAGGGTTTGAATGCATTCTCACTGTTCCCTATTCTGTGTTACTCACACACACACGCAGTCACACACACACTCTGCTCATTTCTATGATCACGTCCAGTTCTGATGATTGCTAGGTCATCAATACATAATTGGAGTGAAGCTGAAAGGCGGGGATTAGTGCACAGCACCT
Source organism: Chaetodon trifasciatus (assembly GCA_037975065.1). Classification (NCBI taxonomy): domain Eukaryota; kingdom Metazoa; phylum Chordata; class Actinopteri; order Chaetodontiformes; family Chaetodontidae; genus Chaetodon; species Chaetodon trifasciatus. The sequence continues at coordinate 1,394,299 of JBBMOE010000013.1, read as the reverse complement.
GCTCCTTGTGGATTAGAGAGCAAAGCAGGAGGGCGGTGCATGCAGTGGGTTACACTGTAACTACCTCAGTGCATCCACATTTTTGCATGGTTTCTGCAATTAAGGAGCCATTTTTTATTTGTTTTTACACATCGTAATTTATGGTAAACGCCATCTGATGGTCTTTGTTTATCGGATTTGAAGTGGCCTGCAACAGCCTGTACCTCCTCATTCATTTGCTCCTAATTAGGCTACTTTGGGTTAATGTTACTGTTTTTCTTTAGAAGTGGAGAACATATTTTAGTGTTTGATGTGCAAATAAAAACAGCAATTACAGAAGATTGTGGAGATAAACGGTCAGGATAATTACTTCCTTTCCTGTTTTCTGCCCATCGTCATTATGATATAAAACAGGCCTTTCATGTATTACGCTGCGTTGTGTCATGATTTGCATGAACATACTTGGATTCTCTGAGGTTTTAAATATCAATGAAAATGCTCTCTGGGATGCAAATAATCTCTGAATCAAATTGCTTAATCTAACTTAATGTTTTCATGCATTATCAGAAAAATAATAGAAAATAAAAAATGTCATTGGTCTGCGCTTAATTCCCCCAAACAATTTTCCTTTCATCAGATCTTTTTATTAGACGTGATTGAAAGAAATGCCTTTTTTATGACTGCTGGACCTGGCGTGAGCATACAACCCTTCCTGCATTATTCAGCTGGTTTTCCCCAGAATATGGTGAGATTGTCATCGTAGATTAATAGTGTCATCAAAGAATATGTGTTTTTTTTATTCACATCTCTCTAAGGGAATCCCAGTGTTCTTCCACTGCAGCATCTCCCCCAATGTACGTGAAGAGACTATAGAGCAGAATGATAGTTGCTAGTTTTCCACACTGTACCGTGGCAGAGACAAGTGGGGAGATCACCGCAGTATGTAAAAAGTAACTTGATGGCCTCTGCCTGAGCAACACCACAATGGAGTCTGTTCCACAAACAGTGAAAATTCTTCACACATTATGCAATACGATTTTTTAACACATATTCTACCTTTTATATTGTACCTCACTTGACATTCAAAGAGTTTTTCCTCCCTCAAAGCTGCAGAGCACTGGATTGATGGCACCGTATAGAGAGATTCCAGAGCTGTTCCACTGAAACATTGATGCCAAGTTTGTGGACACCAGAATAACACTTGCGGTGATTTTGATGATACTGGCATTTTCTGGCTCATAGCTGGTAATACTGCAGTGACATTGAGGTTAATCAAAAAGTCGCACACAGCTCCTTGTCATCAGAAAGGACCACGTTTTTGCTCTGTGATGGCCCCGTGTTGTGAAATATTGATTGTATATTCTACATTGTACCAGAGTTTGTAGGATTTGTTGGTGGATTTAAGTTCCTCCAGTTTATTGATGGAAGGTAATAACTAACTTTCGTAGAGAAACATGTTTTGTATGCTTGTGTGTGTGCTTTTCTTTTCTTAACCTCATTGAAACCTGCTCTTAAGGCTTATTTAGTGGCTGACTGCATTGTTGGATTTGTTTGTGTTTGTCAGCTGATAATTTGCATTCCTCTGTTAATAAGATACGGAGCATTCACCAATTAATTTCCAGCATATTGTAATGAGATTGCGGATTAGTTTAATCCTCACATTAGGCTGCACAGACATTAAAATGATTGGTCATTCATATTTCTTGTTTGGATCTCATTTTCAAGCAACACAGTATGTACTGTTCAACAATTGAAGGGATGCTGTGGAGATTCAAAATAATACAATGACCACACTCCCTCTCTGACTTTGGATTAACAGTGGTGGTGGTGAAATGGTGATGGCAAATTTACTGCACTTAACATATACACTGACTTTCAACCAATTAGCCCCTGATTCACCCACTGGGAGCAATTTTAGGTTTGTTGAGTTGCTCAAGGTTTAACTCACTTACCCTGCCCATCAAAGTGTTCTACCTCCGCTGTCAGTTGTTCCTCTGCAACAGTGCAATATATAAATCTACCCTGCCCACTTGACCTTGAAAGTTAATGTAGAATGGCTGAAGGGGTTTGCTGACTGCTGAGACATGCTGTCCAAGTGTCTTGGCTCCAGGGATGACAATGTTGATCTGTTGGTCCTTTGGACTAAACTTAGATTGCTGGTACGTTTGGTACATGTGTAGTCTCAAGAGGATGAAGCCTAGTGGGGATCTCCTGACTTTTCTTCTAGCGCCACCATGAGGTTGACATTTGTGGTTTTGAGTGAAATGTCTTAACAGCATACTGGATGGATCACCATGAAATTTAGTCCAGACATCCATGTTGCCCTCAGGATAAATCTTTTTGTGATACCTTTGCTTTTCCTGTGCAGAGAGCAGTGTCACAGAGCGGCTAGATCAACTGTTTGTTAGGCATTCATGGTAATCACACAGCCGTCCCCCCACCCCACCCCAGTTACTTACAAATGAGGTGGGATGGGGTGAAATATCTGCCACCACAGACCACCGTGAGAGTGAGAGGTGGACCGATAATGTCTTTTGTTTTTCTGTCTTTCAAAATAACTTAGCATGCACACAGGAAACCAGTTTGTTGGGAGAAACTCCAGTAACCTGGTTAGTATAAAACCCGTATTTGGTCAGTTATGAGATTTCATACTACTAAAGCACATTTTTTTAACAAAGACTGGAACACCATAAGTGCATTAGTGATGCTGTATGACACCTCAGCATAGTATTTGGACAGTGGGAGGACAGACTCTGAAGTGTGAGAGCACTTTCTTCACATAAAACTCAGCTAATGGCCAAGAAATCAGAGATCTAGCTATGTGTGCTAGGTTTCTCGTAAAGCCTTACCCAGTCACATATTTATGGACTTATTTTACTGCAGGAAGCTGACAATAAATGTGTTACTTGTTGGTGAATGCAGTTGTGTTTTTAATGACCTTGCATTGTTAAGAGCCTTGATTCTGCCTGTCCAACAGAGGCTGTGATGGGACTTTAAGGTAATCAAAATGTTTTTACTTACTTCAGGTTTAGCAGCAAGTTGAGGCAGTCAGAAAGTATGAAGCAACTACAAAGTCTTCAGTCATGCTGAGAAGCAAACCCCATTCTTAGTTTTGATTGTGGTTATAGCATACTACACTGGAGCTCTTGCAAAATGTGTCACACATAGCTATTTTTGTCCACATGGGACAACTCAGTGCAATCCCAACAGAATATTTTAGGCAGCGTATTTGTCTCAGAGAATTATATATTCTTCAGAGAGAATGTGTGCATTTTTGGATTAGAAATGTTTGAATACCAGATGGCACAGTTTTCCAGAAATATCACTTAATCACTTAATATGATCAGTGTAAATCTAGCTGTCAGAATTTTAAAAAATCAATGTCATACTCATGCCCTTCAACAGCTTAAGCTGTTTTGGTGAATCTTCATCACTCACTCCCAATGCTGGAACACGAGAGACGAGTTTGGCCCGTCTCTGATGTCATCCAGTGTACAGTTGCATAAAGAATTGCTCAAAAATGATGGCAAAGGAGTCAGTTCCAATCGGACATCTTTCAAGCTAAGTGCACAAAGTTAGTTTCCCATTCATTGTCAATGGAGTATGTGAATCTGCTCTAATCAACCAGAATATTATTCAAAGCGTTTGAGCACCTCCTTTAACCGAGGTATTAAAGGCTAGTGCTCTTTATGTGCTTATGTGTTCAGGTAATCAAAGATGGATCACCATAGCAGTGTAGACAGAAGCAAAGGTATGTGGTATTTAAGCATTGATAGAACTTGAGTCATAGATCCAGACTTTCTTTTCATCAGAGCTGGGTGTCACGTACCACTTCATGTTTCTCAAGGTAACGAATGCTCTTTCTATGCTGGCAACAGCTTAATTGAAGATTTGGACCTATTTAAAGGACTTTGAGAGAGTAGATGAAGGTCTTGGACTGCCTGAGATACTCATTATAAGTAAACCTGGATAATTCCACATGTTAAACCAATGATGTACAGTTCACTGATGTCTACACTATACTGTATGGAAAGTCAGTGACCATGCATGCACTAATGCATTACACCCTTTCCAAAAGTCATAAAATGTGACATGTGACTTGAGTTTCTTGGAATGGTACCAGACAACACACTTCAAGAAAGTTACATTATATTGTAGCATCTCTTTTTTGGCAGCAGAGATTACCTACATGGGCGGTTGTACATTGTTCACCCAGCAGAGTTTCCAACATCAAGTGCTAGTTTAAGGCTTAGCTCTGTCAGTTCTTCTAATGGGAAAATGTGTTAACTACTGTTAACACTGTGTGCATGGATCACCATGCTCCATACAATTCAGTACCTACAGTGATTCTATAGCACACCAATGTTACCATGATGGTCCTTGTGTTGTCAAGGATGTGTTTGTGAGTGTCTTTTATTGTTCCTTAGCAGGTAAAGCAACAACAGCCTTGTTCTCTATTTTAGTGCTGTCTTTAAGGAGACAGTGCTGATGGTTTAATGTACTTTTTCAGCTTCCTCCATTTAGTCTGTGTTGCCCATTTTTCTTTCACTGCATTTCCCTGCAGCACCAAAGCAGCCATGTTTCTTTCCTGGAAGGCATAATACATGACTTGATTCCTATGTAATAACATTTCACTGCCCTACAATGATATGTAGTCTGGCCCACAAAACAAAACCACATCACGTTGTTATGTATTTCAATTTGCTTGTTTGAAAAGGAATAATATTATTACACCTAGAGAACAGGAATTATCTTGACCTTGTGAGTGAGACTCTTAATTAAAGACTAATGCGGTACATTTGTTTGCACATTAGTTTGATTTGAATACAGTGCAACATCTGTTACCACAGTAAAAGTTCTATTTCTAATCTGATCCCAGCATCCTCGTTTCTGTCAGGAGATTCAAATTAGGTTTTGGAATTGAAACCATTTTTAAAATTTATTTGCAAATGTGTGAAATATTTTAATCTTTGATCTGTCTTGAACTCGAGCGGCTGAGGTAGGCAGCCATAATTAGAATAGACTGACAAATTATAACAAACATGTACCTACAGTGCATACATAAAGTGGAACACATGAAATGGATCTTCCAGGCTTATTTATATTATATCATCTTCATTTGTGGCAGGTGGTGCCAGCAAACTTTTGGAGACTGAAAATACTTGTTTCAACTAAAACCAACCTGCTTAAATAACAAGTTCAATTTACAATTCAACACAGAGATGTGGGAACAGGTAGCAATAGCTGCAGTTGGCAACTAGCCCAAGAGGTTCCTTCTTCCATCTTTCTGAATATGCTCATAATTTCCAAACCAGCCTGAATCCTGCAGAGGTGTGAGATGCTGTTTTGGAAACTGCACACAAATCTTACTGAAGATTGTGCCACATTATTGGAGGATGTAGGCAGGCGATAAAGCTCCTGCTGCTAGATATAGTCAAAGAAATCGGTGTGGCTTTGTGTCTGTATGTTTAGTGTGTGTGTGTGTTTATCTAAGTATCTGTCATCTGGGCTTGATGGCTGTGATAGTCATTTCTCCACCTTGTGTGACTTAAACATCAGAAGTTTCCACCTTGTGCAAATTGTTACAGTTAGAAAACTTTCTCTCTCTTTTTTTCGTCACCCTGGCCTAGTCTTACTCAACTGCATGTTGACTGTGGGTATAAGCCTGCTATTGGCAGCCTATTTCAAGCAGCCAGTGGCAGGCCCTCCTGCTATATGTGTGTTATCATTTTCAAAATCCTTGTGACTACTTAAAATGCCAAAATACCCTAGCCCTAACCTGGTTGCGAACAGTATGAGCGTAAACAAGCAAGTTGCTTTCTTTTGCAGGGTCTTATTACTCACCTGCCCTGGTGCAAATTTGCCAACTATACAAGTTCTCCCTTGACACTATTTTGCAAAACCATTGTCGCTGCATCCTGTGCTTTGCACCACCTAAGACAGTTGTGATTGTTTTGAAGATATCCAAACAAGTCTTTTTCCTCCCTCTACCAGAGTGATAGTGGGTGCAACCAGACCTTTCTCCAGCACTGTGGAAATAGGTCTGGCTATGTGAGACTAACCTTGCCCTTCCTGCACTTGCTGTCGATACAGACTGGAGCTGATTGTCAAGTTCTTCTCCAAACTTAAAATGCCCTGCAGTAGTGTGACTGCATCTCTGTCATTTAGGTGAAAACACTGAGCTCTACTCTAGTCTCAGGCCATCTGTTACCACCAGAATAGATTGAAGTTTTGATTGTAGTACAGAAACTGCCAACACTGCATCGTACCTTTGGAACGCGGAGTGCCCCTGATCTCATAACAATATCTTAAAATCAAGATTGAACACTCAGTGTGTGTGGTGGAATACACCAAACTTCTTGATATAACACAGTGTGTCTTCTCTGTACATGCTTACATATATGGACACAGAGTGCTATATGACTGCATTTTGATTTTTGCACTATAGTCATTTCTGAATAGCCAAAGCCATGCTAATGATGTGGCCAAATGGATGTCAATGGTTGGTCCATCCACTTTGGTACAGGTTTCAATAACTATTGGATTGATTGCCATAAAATGTTGCTGTTATTTTGTGTTCAGTGCTAATTAGCAAATGTTAGCATGCTAATACGCAAAACATTATGCTTGCTTGACATTAGCATTTTGCTGATGTTAGCATGCTGATGTTAGCATTACTCCCTCAGTGATGTACAGCCTCACAGGTCTGCTACCATGGCTGTTGACTCGTAGTGGACATTCACACCAAAAACAGCCCTGCGTTAATACGGTGCAAGGGGCTGCATGGTGAGAGTGTGGTGCTTCAGTTGCCAGACAAGTACAATGCAGGAAGGCCAGTCTGAGTAACAGATCCATGAGTATGAAGGCTTATCAGATGCCAAAACGCTTCACAGCTTTTTGATGTAACTGCAGACAACTGTTTTATCTTTCGTGACAGCAATCGCTAGTAAACAATAGACATACATTCACTTCAGAAAGTATCAGGAGCATCTTGGCCATTGAATCTGTCTGAATATTAGTTTTTTTGTTTGTGACTTATTTTGTAAGACCTCTCTTAGTGGTAATACCACCTACATGTATTAAAGAAAGAATACTTAAGAGTAGGTGTTAATGGTAAATGGTTAATGGTTTCACCCAGGCTGAAATTTATGTCCTGCATTGACAAAATTATGTATCTGCATAAGTACATATCTATGACTAACACCGGAAAAGGAAGTGATAAACATTTTGTTTCTCCAGAGGAAGAAATTGCTGTTTCTTAGGACTATTCGTGGGATCCCTGTTTCTTAAATGAAACAGCTGCAGCTTTTTCCCCACATCTCTTTGGCTCTCGCTTACTTTGTCAGTAATGAACAAACACACAGATGTTTTTCATGTCAAATTATATCAAAAGTAATTGCATCTTATTAAGCATTTCGAGTGCTAAGACAGCAGTGATGTTATATCCCTAATTCAATGGTGGCTGTACTACACTTTCAGCCATGTGTGCTGCACAGTGGGTCCCTTGACAGCTGGCGCACATGTATGTATTTATGAGAGTCAGTGCCTGAGCCAGGCAAAGCAGCCACACACGACAGGTGGAGAGTACACACAACAGCTCAGAAAATATAATGTGTTTTTGCTGAATATGAACATTTAGCAAAAGTTAAGCACTCCTATGAGGGTTTTCTGAGGCCCTCTAGTCTCTTTTTATATTTCAGTATGTGAACACTAACATTACATGGCTCCCAATCATCCTACATATGCATTAGCCTTTAAGTCTCATTTGAGCAAATGCCTGTATACATTTAAGGTTGTTAGTAGAAATGGTCTTGAACTCTAAAGATTGTTAATTATCAGCAAACTCGGCCATGATCTCATTCCAGAGTAGATACCTGAATTACAAAGGCTGATCTTGTTTGGTCTTTGGACTTTTCAACATCCAAACCAGGAATTTCACAGGATCTCAGCAAGCTGGCATCTGTCAAGTCCCCCCTATGATTTAAAAGTAGTCAGTAGCATCTTAAAATCACTTCTAAAATTAGTAAGTAACCAGTGAACTGATGCCAGGATATGGGCAATATGCTCTAATTTCTGTGCCAGAAAGAACCTTTTTACCATTTCCAGAGAAATGGGAATTACAAAATTCCAGACAGGACATTACAGAGACACAAATAGCAATGTATAGGTTTGTTTTGGAAAGGAATGCTTAATCTTAGTTAATGGAAGTGAGATTAGACATTTTTTTCATACCGAGTTGGTTCAACAGGATTTCTGCTGTGCTGAGTAACAGACTCACGAGTTAGAAATTAGGGACTTTGGTTATCTTGGCCAGTCATGTGGATCTCAAGATTTTTTGACATTGAATAGCAGCAGTAATGGGTGTCCTAGAGACAGCTGTGGCCACAGCGCATTTACACTTGGTCATTGCCCAACTTAATCTGTGTCATCCACCTAAAGGTGGAAATCAATATTATGATTACATATGTGGAGGGTCCTTGCTGAGATTTTCTGAAATGACGTAAACTGTCCTACTCAAAATGTTTTGCCAGAGTTAAGACTTCAATAATAAAGCGCTACGTCAGTAATAACCGCCCAGTGCTTGCTAAGTCTGCAATGCAACATTGCAACTGTATCGAATGTTGCACGAAGAAAAACTGCAGAAAAGCATTTTCTTTCATTGGTTGCAAAGAAGGTCATTCATTTATTTTAGCATGGTGACACATTTTAAAAACTAGGCTGACACTTTTCAGATGTAGAGTTCTCATTCAGAAGAAGCCAGCAGTCCAGAACTTTTACACACAAAAACGATCCTTGAGATCAGTACAAAACTGCTACAGTCACCGGGAACAATTGCACAGTTCTTCAACAGAGGATCAAACAATGCATTGAAAGAAAAAAAAATGGTAACTGTGAGTGAAGAGAGCAGCCATTAAACACCTGCTACGGAGAGCTTTCATACTTTATGAAAATTGCTGTTAACCTATATCCTTCAGCTTTCAGAAGAGAGCAATCTGTATGTCATAATTGCATGTAATTGCAGCAATTCCAATATTTCCTCACAAATTAATTTTAGCCCCATCCTTCAAAAACATGCCAGTATTTCTACCTGTGAGCTTACTCTCTACTCTGTTCTAAAGGAAAGCCAAATCTCATTTTCTCATATGGTTTCATTGAGATCAAATAATGCATAACAATTTAAATTTAAAAAAAAAAAAGTTTCATAGAACGATTTGGGCTGTTTGCAACAGCAATTGTCCTGTTGTTTATATATGTTTTTAGTTGTGAGTGAACTGGTGGTTTTTGCTCTCCTGTATGCAGTTATTTCTTTTGATTTGCTTCCCTGTGGCATCCTGACCCTGTTATGAAATAAGATCATGGATTAAGCTCAAAGCATACTGTATTTCAAAAAGGCTTCCATGCTAATAGCAATAAGCTTTAATGCAACTGTCCTTTTTTCATACTAAACCTGGAGTCCTATCAGAAACAGGCCACCACACTTATCTGGTGCCATCCTCTATGGACGCCAACATTATTGATATTTGGGATAAAAGTAAGCCCTCTGTGTTGTCTCTGTGGGGTTTGTCCCTGTGAAGCTCAGATCAGAGGCGCCTCTGACCGGGGATGACCCTAACTGAGTCACAGGCTACTAGAGAGAGAGTGATTTTATTTATTTGGAAATAAAGTACACATAAAGCATGTTGGAGCTCCTGGTAGCACTTGTTTGTATGGGTCTGACAGACTCTGGCATCCTCTTGCCTGATAAGGACAACAACTTTGCTGTGTGGCCAAGATTGAGAGAGGAAGTGCCCAGAACAGAGGGAGTATTGGCTGCCACAGCAGAAATGCTGAAGTTCAATTAACTTGAGAAAGAAAGGAGGTTCTCCTGGCCCTCCCTTGTAATATTATCAGCTGTGTAATTTACGACCCAAGAGTTTCCAAAAGATGTAGCTCACCACTCAAGGTACCGAGGCAGATATATTTATGAAAAGCTGTGTTTTAGATTAATGAAGCAGCAACAGGGGGGTCTTTTGACTTTTAAATTAAATTCCTAGAAGATCCATTTTTCAGACAGAGTTTAGCCCAAGTGAGACAGATAATTATAGATCCATCTGATTACAACACACAAATGCATCAAACCCTGACTGCTGCAAACAGGGAGCACAGTCATTAATAGTGGCAAAAAATGCAGCGGTGGGTTTTATAATTATAAGGCAAAAGCTTCCATCACACCTCCATCTGTGCACCTTCTTGAGTATCTGAGAGTCTGAGTGGCTCTGCAAAATGGGTAAACCTATTTAATAAAAGGATAAAATACAAGATGTTATGGGCAGTAATTAAAATGCCCATTAAAATACCAACACCCTCTTTGGTTTTACAGCTGGTAGAATGGCAAGGCATGTCAAGTGCTTTTAGTCTCTGCAGTATTTCAACATCTATGTATGGTTAAGTTTATTATCCTGAAACTAAACTCACTTTTTAGAAAGGACGAAGAAGAGCTACTTTATTTATCCCCTTGGGCAAATTCAGCTTTTTCCCTCTGTTGTTAAAACACTTTGTACCTTGAAGAATCTCCAGCTCACTTTAAGCACATCGTTAAGTTCATGTGAAATGCGCTGAATGCAAAGAGGATGAATTAAAGTGATACAGAGATGAAAGTCAGGGTTCAAAACCAAAAACAACTGAATATTTAGCAGCATAATCCATGTGTTTTTACGCTCAGCAGCTGTGATTTTGTTGATGTGTGCTTGAACAGTAAACCTCACATGCTTCAATTGGAAAGCATTGACCGTCATTTACAAACACAATCTACCAATTATATATCCAGTCATAAATTGAAGTGATTTTACCAGCACTGCTAACTGTGGCACACCTTGTAAAAGTACCAACAAGTATACTTTTGACTGTCCCATCAGCATTTCCCCAATTCATGCACAATTTGGTTGGATTTGTGGTTGTTTCCTGCTGTAGCTGGTTTCTCTGACTATCTAACATTTTTCAGATACACATCAGTAAATTTATAAACCTCCACAAGATGTATGTAGGAGGTAGTTATAAATGATACTAAACTGGTTTTGACTGAGTGGATTCAAAAAGAAATTCTTATCTGATTAACTGCAACCATTTGCTATATTCATCATCCATTGGAGTGGCTGCAATATATCAATCAACAGTTTAATGTAGCAATATTTTGCTTCTTTACACATATGTTTTTAGATATTGGTAGTATGCATGCAACTGTCTCATGAATTTTTGAAGCCGTAGGCATCGGGGACATTTACAGCATGACACACTTCTTCTTAAATATGACTTTGAATTCCTTTTTGCACCACTGATCTCAAAATACCTGACTGGATTTTTTTTTCCTTTTTTGGAGTCAACCAGCTTCTCCATAAATCCACTAATTTGGCCACTTAGGAGTCATGTAATCAGATTTAACAGGCTTTGGGAGGGTTGTCCCCGAAGGCCGCTGTGGCAAAGTTTAATCAGTCACTGATTAAAAGCTGTGGAATATAAACCCCAAAGTGTTGGTGCCCTCTGGGATGATAATTATCAATTTTATAGATTTCACCACATAAAATGTGGAGATCTGAAGCAGCTGCTCAATAAGGCTGCTGTTGAGTGGTCAGTGCAGGAGTAAATTTTAAAAATCTTGTTTTTCTCCTGAAAATTTTACTAAAAAAGGGTATAGAAGATTAAAAAAGTATATTCCACAGAAAAGGAAATTAGACAACAACTGTTTTAGATATTATAAAACCTTTATTCAAATAGGTATTATGCTTCATTTTTAAAATAGAATAAATAAACCAGTTTTGGTGAATGTCCTTCTACAAGGGGGACATGTGTTAAATGGAGAGTGCTCTGCTTTCACAGGTACGGTTTTGGTGGAAAACATGCAGATAAATGGCCGTGCCCAAGACCCAGGCAGAACCATCTCTCTGACGTTGCTGGACAACTATGATTACTGGGTGATACTGGAGCCAGCACGGCAGAGGCTCTACCTTAACAGCACCGGGCGCGTTCTGGACAGAGACGTGAGTACAGCTCGAAGGATGGTGATCTATAGTGAGAAAGACTTGTTTCCTGCTGTTTCTAAATTAAATATATTTCCCATTACATATGAATGTGCTGCTTCTCTCTGATGAACTCATTTGCAGATTAGAGACCAGTATTCAGCTCAGGATCAAGTGTTGAATAAATGCACTCAGTATATGTTCATTTGTGAATCATTGCAGGGTCAGTTATTCTTATCTGAGCTATTTAAATCTACTAATTACTCATCATTATTTGTTATTATTTGTTTGTAACCCCATCCAAATGATGGAGTAGGAATAAAGCATATTTAACTGTTTTAATTGGCTATTAAAGATTTTGTGGTATTATTGTTTTTTTCTTTTACAAGAACACTGACAAAATTTTCAAAGAGTTTCTTGTTTTCTTTTAGTCTCAGAACATTTAATGAATGAACTTAATGAACTTTTTGTTCAGTCATGTTGGCTCTTTGAACAAAAGGTAGCAAAAGATTTTTTTTTTTTTTCATATTGTGCCGTATTGCAGCTTCCTGGACATCAATACATCATCATTAACCATCATATATGTTGTATTGAACTTGAGTTCATGATGTACCTGTAAGCTTGTTAGAGAATGATGAGTAGCCTTAATAAGGTGTTTACATGCCACAGAATCCTGGTTTCTATCAGAGCACTGCAGCTGGTATGTCCAGATTTCTCAAAACCAAGATAAGAGCTTATGCAGGCTTCTGAACCCTTGGATATGGTGCACAACACAAAACCAAGATACTTGAAAAACCTGATCTCAACCAGGATGCGCATGTAAACCCATCACTGTTCCTTCTGTCTCTCCGTCATTGTGTTTTGCACCTTGTTTTTGCAGTCTTGTGTTGCTCACAAACAGTGAACAAGTAAGAGAGGTGATAAACTTGTCATGGGAGATAGCCTAAATTAGCATTTTGCAAATTTTACTGATAATGGAAGCTGTGGGAAAATTATCAATGCAGTAAGGTATTTAACCTTGATTCATGCTGGAGTTTTATCTTACAGTTACAGTTTAATTTCTACCATAACCCCACTGCTTCTTCATTTTAATAACAAATTTGAATTCATGAGGTTTTTCACTGCTGTTCAGCTGCGAAGAGCTTCAATACTAAATGTAGTGTAGCGTTATAGTTCACCCCTGGTGCTAAATATAAAGTAAATTAATAAATGCACCCGCTCTGTCTGTATGTTATGTGTTCTGTTGAGTTCTCCAGGGTATCCAGTAAACCTGCAGAGAATAAAAATCAGTTGGCATAAAGTGTTGTGACTGCTGTGGGAAAGAAAGCCTTATGGAAGTGTGTGGTTAAATTGTATGAACTAAGGGATGGGAGCTGATATGAAGCTACTAATGGGAATGTCTCAGAAATATGGCCAATTAACAGGAGAAATGACAACAGTGGAGGAGCAAATGGGAGTCAAACCTTTTAGAATTGAGAAGGCGAGAGGGGGGAGGAGAAGCTAGCCAGGCTGCATTATACCACAGGGCAAGATCATCCTTGTTTCTAAATTCAGATGATGTGTGAGAAAACGCGGCGGCAGCAACACAAGCTGCTGTCCAATATACATTTCAACAGACCATGACACAGGGCTCGCAGCAGCTCCCTGTATAATCACACATAAAACACACACTGCAACTTAGAATAACACCAGTCATGATTTTTTACTACAATATTATGCAGGAAACAATTAACAAGAGGACTGGACTGCAGTTTAGTTTGAATCCTTTCTTTTTAGATTATAGATTCAGAATTCAGTGTGAGGATACTTTCCACCAAGAAACATCGGGTGGATGCTGGTAAACAGACATTTTTAGCCTACATCTCTCTTGCCTAAATGTGTGTGTAGTGTTTGTTTGCTGTTTGAAACCAGCAAAGGTCAGTGGAGCTTTGATTTTATCATCTCTGACGAAGTACACATATATTCTTATTATTACAAAATGCAAGATTAAAAAAAACCTTTTGAACAGCTTATGGAAGCAGTCGACTGGAGGACTGTATGTTGGAAAAAAGAACATACACAACAACATTTGTTGTTAATACTAAAATAACAAGTCTGTCTTTTCTCTCTCTCTCAGCCCCCAAACTACATCACCACTATCGTGGTGCAGGTCCAGTGCACCAATGAGCTGGTTGGTACTGTCATTTTGCACGAGGTACGGATTGTTGTGAGGGACAGGAATGACAACACCCCTCGCTTTCAGCAGCCTCGCTACTATGTTGCGGTAAACGAGGTGAGGGAGCAATTTTCTGTCGGTTTCTGCAGAATCTGTAAATAAAGACACCGTGAGAAAGTTTTAGTTTGAAAAAGATGGCTGTAGTAGCGTGTAGAGTCTTTTTGATACTACCAGTGAGGCCAACGAAATCTGAAATTTGCTTTGGAGTCCACTGTTGCAAACTGTGGTCCTGCGGAGGCAAAGTGGTCTTTGACTCAGTGTTACTGAAATGTCTGCATGCAACTTTTACTTAGGTAGTAGTTAGTTTCTAGTTAGCTGCACATTGTTGTTATGTATCAGCTTTGTTCTATGGCTGTACAATCTTTTTTTCCCCACATTGACAAGAGAGAACACTTTTAGTGCACCAAGCACCACTGAAAGATACAACCAAGACTTTGTTCTTTTTCCTCAGGTATGAACCTTTGACACATGTGTGTTCATGCAAACTGGCAAGTCAGGAGAGCATTTGGGATTTTTGTTGCAGCCTGCTCTGTATTCAGTTATGTACTATCTACTGAGCACCAGACAGGACAACCTCTTTCTTCCAAAACAAACCAGCACCGATTCATCAAGTCTTCTTTGCAGTCATGTGTTTTGAGTTTAGGAGATAATTCCCTGCAGAGTTCAAGACAAGCACAACTTTAGTCTCTGTTGTTCGCACCTCATGTACATTGCGTGTTCAAAGTTCCTGTCACAGTGTGTTATCATAGCCATATGCAGCTGCCCCAACAGTACAGTGAGTCATTCTGCATTGCTGTCAACGTCTCCCCTGAACAAGCTCTCCTGCCCACTGCCTGGTCCTGTGGACTTTGCTGAAGCCTCTGGGGAACAGCAGTGGTTCTCATACTTACTTTTTGTTATTCTGTCAGCAATGTGCGTAAGCCCTCAGACTGCTGCTGACTGCAAAACTTCCCCTTTTTGATATATTTTTTTTTTTCTATTTTGTCTACTAATGGGGTGGAGCAGCAACAGTAATAGCTATACGCATGAGCTCTCGACTGTAAGTAGATGTTATACTCACAAGGGGCTGTTTGAGCAGTTGACTTTTCTTTTCCCCCACTCTCATGTTTTTCTCTAGCTCACACCAGTTGGAACGACCATTTTCACTGGCTTCTCAGGAAATAACGGCGCTACGGACATTGACGATGGGCCCAATGGACATATAGAATACAGCATCCTTTACAACCCCAATGACCCGGTATATGGACAAGTCACGCCATGATAAACACCCTCTACACCATTGTAAATTTCTTCAACAATCATGACTTATTGCTCACATCCTCCTTTCTTTCTGTCTTACCACATCGACTCTCTCCCTCTTTCAGGCATCGAACGGAACAGTGAGTGTTGCAAACACCCTTTCAGGACACATCATTCTGGCAGAGAGGCTCAACTATGAGGAGAGAACTCGTTACCTGGTTTTGGTCCAAGCCAATGTAAGTGAGCTAATCTGCACAAGCACAATCACATTTGATTGTAAGAATAGTAAGTGCTTAATATTAGCAGAGTATGAATAGGACCTGATTTGTAAATTTTGATTAATGTTTTCCACTTCACCACTGACCATGACTCTTATTACCACTAAATTTCGAGATGTGCTTTTTATTCGTTGGCAGCAGCTGTTTTCATTCGGAGCATAAAATGTGAACACTCATGGACCTATTTTTTTCTTGGCCCAAGAGTGTTTCTGCCATATTTAAGATATTTCTGTTATTTTAAGGGCACATGTTTTGAACATTTGATCAATAGTTTGCCAAGAGAGATGCTCAATAAGTAATTACAGATTTCTCAATTGAAAGTCAGTGTAAGGACATCACACAAACAACTGCTAACTGCTCACAGTCAGAAATATCAGGCCGGGAGGATTGAACCCTCCAGCATTTCAATACTACTTACATTAAATCTTTTTCATTGAAAGTGATTGGAACTATCTTTGAGACGTTCTGAGATAACTGCTCATAATCTATCAGAGCAGCTTTGCATATCAGAATTGTTTTAATTATGGATTTTACTTGAGGGAGGGCATTTTTCTTCACGCTCTCATGGGGCAACATGAGAGTGAGACTGAGAAATATTGTAAAACAAGTAATCCTAAGAATGCCTGTATGAATTCTGGTCCGTACTGTTAGTTATTAAGCAGCATCAAATGTGTGTTGACTCGGGTCCACTGCAAAGCCACCGGCCAAGAATTTGACTACAAACACACAGGCTGGGATCTAAGAGTTCCCCATTCCTACATGGACAGTGCTGGATGAATCAAAGCTTTATTGTTTGAAAGTCTCACTATACAGACCCTCAAATGATTATATCATTATAAGCATTTCCCGATCACCGATTACATAATCACTCACCCTAACAAGCAGTGGTCAGATATTGCACTCTATACTATAAAATGGAAGAGGTGAAGTAGTGCAGGACAGATAATCATTTAGCAGTCAACCCATCGCCTATTCTCTTATTTTCCTGCATGAGGGAGCAAAAGACTCAACCCTTTTGCCTGGCAAGAGGTCCTCCAGGGAGATTTCATTTTCTCTTGCAAGAGGACATCAGAGTAGAGAAAGAAAGGAGACATGGTATTTACTAGAACTCTGCGCCGCCTGTGTCAAGAGTTCAATTACACTGACATCGCAAATCTTTGAAGTGCTGTGCTGCTCTGGGTACCACTCTGGGAAGCAACAGTACCACAAGGGGAATATTGAAGGATAACTGCTGTAAAGATATGTTTTATTGCCAAGAATAATTTTGTTAAGAAGGAAAGCTTCAGTGGAATGTAGATTAGTTGTGCTGGCCTATCTGGTATGAAACGGTCTGATGTTAGATTTATTGTTTGCTTTTTACATCTTTAAGCATCTTTTCCTCTCCAGTACATGGACAAGCATCGAGTAATATCTTATAATCTCTCAGGGATATGGTTTTATTATGTTGCAAAACATACAGAAAATCACAGAATGGAATAAAATGTATTTTATGTTTATATATATATATATGTATATATATAAATGCAAAGTTGTTTGGATGTTTTATGTGCTTGTATACAGCCTATCTTTAAATGGTGTACTTTTCAAACAAGAAAAATAAGTTTTCTTCATTTCATTAAAAGAGAAAATATTTTCTTTACCAGTGATTATGGCTTTGTTGCTGTAAAAGTACTTTCAAATTTTCCTTTGCTGACCTGGTATTGATGCAGTGTATTAAAAAAATAGGTCACTTTATTTACTGCAGAAAATATTTCAACGGTGTTCTGCTTAAAGCACAATTCGTTGCTTGCCTTTGGCCAAACAGATGAAGAATAACAACAGAATTAATGCACTGTGACTGTGAGCTTCTGTATCGGCCACCATTGTAATATATGCCGAAGAACAGCTGCAGAGATCTGTCATGGTTTTAACATGTTGTATTGATTTTAGCTCAAGCAGCACATGGCCCCAGTGCACAAAGCAGTAAATTGTCTGGGAGTTTGAAGGTTGGAATTGAAAACATTTTTTCATCTTGCAGGACCGTGCTCCATACCCCCCCAACAGACGAACGGCTACCACCACTCTGACTGTGGATGTTCTGGATGGAGACGACTTGGGCCCCATGTTCCTGCCTTGTGTTTTGGTGAACAACACCCGCGACTGCAACCCTCTCACCTACCGTGTTGCTATCCCTGAATTCACTGAACCGGTAAGTACCAGGCAGACAGGCAAGTGTGAACACGCTGCTGTGCAACAAGGTCATTTTAACAGAATTCCCCCTGTTAATAATATGTGCATATTTGTATTTTCATGCCTGCAGCTTGTGTTCTTATCTGTTGTCTTATCTGATGTGTGCATGTACATTGCGCCACATGAAGTTGCAATGCATGTGTTAAATGTTCAGCTCTGCCACACCTGTTAAATGGCCTAATTGTCCGCTTACACTTTGTTTTTGCCTCCCTGCCTGCTGGCAGACTATGCTTTGCTGATTTGTCTCAGCATGGTAATTCCAGGGGCATTTTCTGGTCTGTTGGACCAGCAATTAGAGCTGAAGGCTGAGTTGACCTGGGATGACAGCTAAATACCACTAGAGTTCATAAAAGCAAGAAAAATACAGAGGGAGACAGTATGGCAGCGGAGATAAGGAGTCTGAGGTACAGAGAAGAACTGGTGCACTAGTGGAAACTATATTTATATCTATAAACAGTTTATCTAAGAAATCTTTATCTACTCTGTGTTCCTACGCATGAAAAGATCATTAGAATGAACAGAACTCAAGTGAACTGTGCTGAATTATTGAATTGGACTAAACCAGACTGGACTAATTAATAAAACAATCTCACCTCAAGGTCCGTTTAGTACTGTTCTGGGGCTTTTGTCGACGGATCCTGTTCATTTCCCCTGAAGTGCAGGAGATCCGCCTGCGCATTGCGTGATGGATACGGCGAGTTGACAGAGCAGTAGCAATCTACTTTATGCAAATGAGTCCGTCCAGCGAAAATCAGATCAAAGTGTCAAACTAGGCAGTGCTGATAAAATATGACTCAAGATTCTGCCTATTGCTCACCTAAAATGTTTGCAGAAACATATTGCAGTGTACAGTGTATCAGAAAGTTTATGACCTGGCTGCCATGTTGCAAATGGATGAGCTGAAATCAAGTGCCGCCAAACTGGCAGTATATCACCCACCAGCCAGAATCCACAATCTCAACTCAGGGTCTACTTACTCTGTTGTTCTGGGGGTCTCAGCTGTATAACACAGTCCTCATCAACAGTCTAGACTGGGATTGAACTCTTTTGAACTGAATTGGATTGGAGCAGTCTGGATTGGATTTGATTGGATTTACTGGACTGGGCTGGATTGGGGTTGGTGTTGTGACTTCCTCAGAGCAGGTAGGTTTGAGTCAAAGCCAGGCTCCTTTCTGTGTGGAGTTTGTGTCATCTCTTTCCTTAAAGAGGTGTAAATGTTCCTTTCTGTGTTTTAGCTCTTGACAAACTAAAAGTCTTCCGTATTGTAGACCTGCATATATAATTATTCTCACTCACATGGATGCAGAGTTTGCCTGTTGTTGCTGCTGTTAATTGTAGGTTAGCAAACAAATTTACAGTATAGATTAATTAGTGCCACCAACTCCAGCGTGATGAAATTATAGGACTGAGTGTGGGTTAAATGGACTCAGTTGACATGTTTCAAATCATAGGAGTTGAGCTGAATTGAATTAGATTGTACTGAGACAGAGAGTGAGATTAGATAACACCGATATCTGCAGTGGACACAGTGGGAGGTATATAGATTGGTGGAGAAAATCAACAGTTATAGATTTTGGCCTATGCAGTTCACATGTATGTTCATGTACTGCTTGAGCATGTGTCTGTAGCTGTGGTCGAGTTGGAGCAGCCATAGTGAGTCACAGTTGTTTGTCCAGACTTTCCATTTAGAGTTTTCCCCTGTAATGTATAATTTATGATAAAAGGTTTGCAGACTGCTAAGTATGCAGGACCTGGGAGCACCGGCTACACAAACCAAAGCTTTTTCATTAGTGTGAGAAAATGTTGGCCTTTCTCCCCATCTTCCCACATTTTCCCTCTCTAAACACGTTCATCCTCCCAAAGCTTCACCCCAAAATGAGCTCTGATGTTGCAGTGATGTTACATTTACCTTAACTGTATTCATTCGGTTACATAACTCCCACTAGAATGTCTCCTCCATAGATTTACAGTTTTTCCACAATGTTTTAAGTGTATTAAGTCTGTTTCATAGCATTAATCTCCTATTTGCCTCCTTTTGCTTTCCTTAAACAGTAAATTGTTTAATTTCATAACAGTTTTTCAACAATGGCATTCATTTGCTTTGCTGTTTTCGGTCAGTTTTGTTCTGATCTGTGATTTTTCTCCATTCTGCAGTGAAACCATTATGCTAACGTATCTGTCCACGGGGAGATTTGTCTTCTCATAATTGATGAGTGTATTGTAATTAATCACAATGGCTAGACAGGCATTATTAAGTTGATCGGTATTTATTTTATGCCCTGGGGGGATATAATGTGGGCTCTAGAGTCCCCTGGATAATGACTGCTGGAGGAGGGTATTATAGCTAATCATCATTGTGCAGAGCTAGGGGGATTTGATTTAGCGCACCTCCAGACATTGTAAAAGCAAGAGGGCTGGTTAGGGAGGGGTGTAAGGATTACTCCAGAGCTGAGGGATATAAATATACCCCCTCAGGGAGGGATTCTTCTTGCCAGAGAGCTGTTAGCCATGTGCCTGTCTACACTAAGGAAGTTTAGCACAGGCCTCTTACTAGCACAAATGTGGGGCAAGCGCACATTGTTGCAGCTTTAGTGACCAGAGGAACAAATGTAATGTTAGCACAGCGGTGTGGAGAAAAGACATTATTTAGAGGAATAAAATATCAGCAGGTGGAACAAGGACGAGTTTCAAGAAGGGCCAATCACAGCAGCTCATCTCATCCCCTTTTAAAAGCAGAAAAAGGTCAGGAGGAGAGTCCTGTTTTTATCAGGACTTACATGTAATATACAACACGTGACATGAGATCATACAGCAGCCAAAATATGAATATATAACACGCTGGGCAGCTTATATAAGATTATATAAGTTATTTTTGGAGACGATATCTGCACAACTATAGGCTGCAACTGCAGTCAACAGAAAATAAATGGATTTGTATCTGCTTGTTTTGCTGTGTTGTTGACTGACTCCCCCACCCCTTGTTGCAGAGTAAACTGAACCCACTGAATGTGACCCCTTCAATCCGGGCTGTTGACATGGATAGAAACATACAGCCCCCATCAGACAGACCTGGCATTCTGTACTACATCCTGGTTGGTAGGTTCATCATGCATCTTCTCTGATTTTACACTTTTTATGTTCTTTGGCTGGGTCACTGTGCCATGACTTGACTTCTGAACGATCATTCTGGTTTTCTTGATGGTATCATAAAGTATGCTGAATACAAATCCATGAATCTTATTCTTTATTCTAGGTCATCCAGTCACATATCCAGAGTATTTCTCCCTGAACAGAACCACTGCAGAGCTGCGTGTTCTGCAGCCCATCAGCAGGGACTTGTATCAGAGGTTCACGCTCATCATCAAGGTAAACAGTAGCATTATTCACGCCTTTGTTTTTGCATTATCAGGATGAATGGTGGTTTAATGTTATTAAAGGTGACGGGACGTTCCCTAAACTGATGGCAAGAGTTCTGTGTGACTAAACTCACCTCAACAAACTGAGTAATGTAAGGTCACACCATGAGTAGAACTAAATAGGATCAACTTCAGACTGCTGTGAAGCATTACACCAAACTAAAATAGAAGAATTTGTGGGTGTTGTTCACTCACAGATCTGCAGAGTCCTGTTAGGCTGGTGAAAAAAAAAAAATCATACCTAGATTAAAAATATCCAAAAACCTTTACAGGGTTCGCACTGCACAATCATGAAAAACCTAGAAAAGTCATGAAATTTGAAAGTAGTGTTTTTCAGGTCTTGTCATATTTTTAAATGAACTCTAGAGCAGACAAGCGATCCACTTTTAGCCCACACTCACAGTAAGCTAGTAGCACATTGGCTGGTAGGTCACTTGCCATGCATGCCAAAGTTCATAGTTTCTTAAAGATCAGGCATAATGTTGATTATGTGGAAAAATGTTCAGCTCTTGGAACAGAGGACAGGCAGTGCTGTGAGACGATTGGTTGTGGATTTATCATGCGTCCACCTGGGGTCAGATGCAAACTGATCAACTAGCCTGTGCTTCAGTAGACAGATATTGAGCAATTTCAGCCACTGTGATGTCAATAGACACAACACTAGTGACAGATGAATCAAGCCCCAGGCTAATGATGAGATAATTATCAAATAAAATATGATTAACTAATATATATCAAATGTGATAGATTAAGACATTCATATCCATTTTCAAGTGGATTCCACACAATGTGAATCAGACCAGTTCAGCAAAGATAACGGAGACACACCTGATGGTAACTGTAAGCGCACTGCTCTGTCCACCCATCATCATAATACATATCCACATGTTCCATACTCCACAGTACTCACCAGTACTTACTGTATAAAAATGTACTTTGGGATTATTGTGATTATGCATTTTACTTGTCAAGCATACACAGGAATCATGGAATGTTTGGTCATGAAAACTCGTCTAAAGTCATACAAAATGGAAACTTATGCTCCTGCTACCTCTGAATTTCATCAAAACAGTTCTGTTTGCACATTTTTTCTGTGTGCATGCTGCAACAGGTTTAGCTTGTATCGCCATAAGTTAAGCATGCACCCTTACCCGCTCCACCGAGATAACCTGAGTCCTGAAGGCCATTAACCTTATCTTTAGCTGCTTTGGAGATGGGGTGAAAAAGATGTGATGATTTATGGACTTAGTGGGAGGATAGGCTGCTGTGCTCTCATGAATCCTAATTTAGAGCAGAGTCAGGGATTGCCTCGGTGCTGCTGGTGCAGAGCAGCAGTGCGGATGAACTTTCCATCCACCCATCACTAACCTCTAGACACCTCTGAGCACTGTGTGACCTGCTGTTTACCAGGGTGGCAGGGAAGCAAAGAGATGAGAGGAAGAGTTGCTTTCCACAAGAGGAAGGAAATGAGGGGAGATTGATCATATTAGAGCCGTTTTACATGTCTTTGGGAAGATTGTACATAGCTGGAGGAGGGGAGACAGTTCAAAGGGGGAGCAGGAAAACACCAACACAGATAGAGAGATGTGTGTGGAGTGTGGAAGGAGCCTTATCTACCAGCGTTATAGAGAGGGGGAGGAACCATTGCTCAAGGACTCAGAGGGGCAGGAAAGTGAGAATTAGACTTTGGTATCCTGAGAGTGCTCTGATGCAGCACAGTATGTGGTGTACATGGTAAATGCTTTAGGAGATAAAAAGCTGATGCTGGAATGAGCTGCAGCAACTCAAGCATGTTTCAGAAAAACACATCTGTCGGTCTTCACAAGTCCTGATTGATCCTGATGGAGCCATATCCACAAAGACAACTGGGTTGAAATGAAGACAGGTGACAAAGGCACATGAACATGGAGAGAAAACATCTGTTTTAACGGAAATAAAAGCAAAGAAATGCACTATGACAGCTTGAGGATGATGGCGTCAAGATGGGAGGATCAAGACTGAGTGATAAACAATGATTTTTGGTAGCAGCATATCTCCTGCAGGCCTGTGTGTTGTAGCAGTGGAGCGCAGGTCATTTAGTACTGCCTCCCAGAAATAGGGACATCGCTAAAGAGCTAAATCACCAGGGAACACTGTAATCCTACACCCTGTCTTTTCTCTCTCTTTGACAAAAATGTGTGTGTGAATGTCGAGGAAAAAGAAATCCTGGCACACACGCTTTCTCTGTCAATGACGGCGCTTTTCCCTCAGGTGTTTGTGTGAGCAGATTGCATCTTTGGGTCAGCGCAGTGTGGGTGTTCTTTATTATCACTCAGATAAGGGGAAAAGGTAGCCAATTTTCAGGAAAGATAGTCTGGCATAACATGCAGTGTAACACTGCAATAAAAACAGTTGTGAAACTGGAGTGAAACTCAACTTGATGTGCCAAAACTGAGAAAGTGTGGAGCATGCAGTCATAGGGTATACACACAAGACAATAAACAAGAGAAAACAAGAGTTTTGTGGCCCCACATCCAACAGCAGAACTACACTCTTACAATCGGCACTCTGCAACACAAGCCCAGTGAAATCGAGCTAATGTGTAGAATTAGTTCCAGGTCATGGCTTAAACTGATGTCGTCTCACTCCCCCTCTCCATCTGTATTTTCAAAGCCTTAATGTTTCTGAAGCATCCCAGTGTGGGAGCCAATAATGACATATGTGCTTAGGAGGGGAAAGATTGCAGCGACAGCTTGACCAGACCATGTTCATTTGGTTTGGTCTCACTGGGCTGCTGTCAGATGCAGCTTGGGTAAAAGTACAGCTTCTGTAGTTTTTTTGTGCAGTTTGAGGAGTTCAATTTTTGATTTGTGGTAATATACTATGTTATGGAAGCAGTTGCGTCGGCCTCCAACTGTGCAAGGGGAGGAATGTTTATGTTACGGTGATCGTGTGGTATAGCTTGGCACGTTGACTGTACGTGACACAAATAGGAATTTTGAGTAGTAGTTTCACTCGTTCGTTTTGTGTGTACAGCTCTGGGGCTTTATGTGTAAGCTGGATTGTAACATTTATTATGTTCAGTTACAGTGCATGCTCGAGCATTTGTTAATATTTTATAGGTTAAGGAAGTCTATTGATTTCATGCAGCAGGAATTGGATTTTTTGAGAATATCGCTGGTACTGTCAAGAACTGACCATTACCTGATTCAGCTTTTTTTACTTTACTGTTTATCCCACATTGTTGTCTTTAGCAGACTTGCACAGTGACATTTAAATGACTTGTGGTCTATGGCTAGCTGCTGCATGCCTGTTTCTAGACGAGGATATCAATGCACTGAAGAGATGAAGAGGTATCAGCTGGGATTTTATTATATCAGGCTGCTCCACGGTTCATTCAAGCTTTCAGGAAAAACGGAGACAATGTGTAGAAATGCAGAGAATTCAATTCTGTTGAGTTTGCACGATCACCAGTGGAGACGGATCAAACTGAAATCAAGTGCTACTACACTTGTTTACTATTTAACTGGTTAATTTTGGCACAGACTTAGTCAGTAATATTTCCTCCTTCTATCGTTGGTCACTCATTTGATGGAGTAGCTAGAGCCACTAATTACTGTCGCTCCCCTACAAATGATGGTATTTGCGTTAAGTACCCCAGTAATTACTAAGGCCTAATCCTAAGTGGGCTCCTGATTAAATTTAGTCAATGTAACTTTCTGTAATTGAAATGACACTCAGAGAAACGACTCCCTTTTCTCCCTTTGCTTGCATAAGATTTGGCACAGCATAACTCTAATAATGTCTTGCCATCCGACTTATTATTAGTGAAATAAATAAATATCCAGCAGACTGGTTTTCAGACTTCTTTAAAGCCTTGTTTGATGTTTGAATTTCCCTCTTTCATTTTTTTTCTTTTTCCTATTCATTTTCTATTTCTTCAGGCTGAACAGGACAATGGTCACCCCCTCCCAGCCTATGCTGACCTCATTATCGAGATCCTGGATGAGAACAACCAAGCACCATATTTTCAGTTTGCCACCTATCAGGGCTACGTGAGCGAGTCCTCCCCAGTGGGTACAACTATCTCAGTCAGTTCTAACCTCACTGCCCCCCTGGGAATCATCGCACTGGATAACGACATTGAGGAGGTAGAAAGAAAGTGCCTTTATCTGCCTGTACTCACTGTTGCCTCCTCTTTACACACGTCCACCCATGCATGTGCGCATACAAACACAACGCGCTAGTAGTGCATTGTGTAAATATTGATTAAACGTCCACATTTATTCATGTGTTTGTGTTGTGTACTCACAAAAAGTTCATAAGTCATTTTCCTGCTGTATTTGTTTCCTTGTTGTAGCTGGTTCCTGGTGATACACCTGTAGGTAAAAGGGCTGCTTTTAGATGCAATCACACACACACACACACACACACACACACACACACACACACACACACGCACACACAGTGTAATTTAGGGGTGTCCCAATTGAGTTTTTTGCTCCTAATTGCCCATGTGAGTCCTTTTAATATCGGGTGTCTCCTGATGCTGAGATTAATCCAATATTTATGTTTTCCTGCATAACACAGCTGCATGGTGCACTCTTAATAGCTTAAAGTAGACCTACATTTATATCAATGAAGCCAAGTCAATTAAGAGATTCGACTGCTTAATAGCTCTGCATTAAACCTGCATCACAGCATTAATTGGTCTCTTACTATATATTGCATGGCACCATAGTGTTTTGTATAATGTCTTCAGTGTCAGTGTGGGGCTGTCGAGGCCGGAGAGACAGAACTTCTCTTCATTTCCACTCTGAACTAATGCTGAAGGTTAAACACATTTGTTTTGTTTTGTTTGTTTGGTATACCTGAAAATTAATCGCTTTGACTTACTGTGGCACAATGTCAGTGTGGATATCATTCATGGAAACAAATGTTCATGTTTTTTGACACCTGACGTACCTGGAGTGCAATAAGCTACAATAAACAAAGGGTCAGGATTGGACAGGTTTATGTAGTCAATAGCGATCCATTAATAAAACCTTGATCAGCTTGATCCCTGCTCTGCAAATTGACTCAGGACATCCCTACTGTTAATTCATACATCACTCTGCGAAGCATGAAAACAAAGTGAGAGCACTCATCACTGCTGGAGACATCGTCAACATGCAATTATAAACTTTGCAACTCAATTTTGGAGAAAAAAACAATTGTGAGCTTTCCAGTTTGCTCACAACAGCAGAAATTATATGTTTTCTGTTATCTCAAAGTTTCGTAAATGGTGAATTAACTGCTAAGCAGGTCTCCGGTAATGACGGGTGTGCACTGACTTTTCTATCCTAATGGGAGTGTGTGTTTGGAGTGTTCTGCTGTGCTGTGTTCTCTTTCTTTATATGCAGATAGATGCATTTGCTGTGGTTTTCTGCACTTGCTTTCATCAAATCTTGTGCAGTTATTCTCTTTGAATGCCAGCCTGCTCTTTGAAAATATTTTTTTTTTTTTTTTTATGAACTGATTTTTGCGTGTGGTTGGATGAAGGAGGTGTTTTGACATATTTGTTCGATTAATTAACAAACTGTGTGAGTGTGAGGGTGCATGTTTGTGTGAGTTTGCCCACCACGGTGGAGAATGCTTTCCAGACCCTAACTGTGCTGAGAGAGGTTATATTTAAATGTGTGAAAACACACCTGCGCTCACACGCAGCCAAAACAAATGACTGCTACCTTCAGTTCATCTTTCAAAATATCCCTTCACTCAGTCTTTGGAGAAGATTAACAAATCAAAGTGAAGTGGAAACAGAGATAACAAAATCAATAAGCCACCCAGTCCTAATGTTTACCAAACTCTCTTAAGAGGACTCATTGATGGACGTGAATCGAAGCCGACTCACAGCCATGGACTCCAGGTTTATTTGTCTGACCACAGCAGTGATGACACATCTTTGGTAAATGGCTCTTTTTATTATATTTTTCCCTGAAAAGGAACAGGGGCGGTAATGGGTTTACGATGTTTTAGCCGAAGTCATCTTCTCTTCCTTTCTTTATTGATACAATCATGTCAAAAAGTCATCGGTTTCTGGTTCCATCCTCAGCTCTGTCCCCACTGTTTTCTGAAGACAGATGAGGGACCTGCCAGCCTATTACTTTTTCAACTCTTTGGCTGATCAAAATATCAGCCCCGCAGCTGCGGCCTTGGAACAGCTGATGAAACGCTTGTGTCGCCATGGTAACATGTTTCTTTTTGTGTATCTTTTTGTTGGAAGACGAAAGACCCCATGGTGAAGATTACTCTGGATGACTACACTACGATCTTCGGCCTGACCCCAACTGGGATAGTGCGCTACCTGAGGCTCCTTAAACCTGTGGATCGGGAGAAGCAGATGGCCTATACTTTCACGGTACGCCTCGGACTCTGTATAACTATCTGCATGACAGCACTGAAGCCCTGTGACCTACATCTCCTATTCTATGTATATTAATAGAAGTCACAGGTTAGCTCTATACCAAGAGGCACTGGCAGATACAAAGCTGACCTGACACTTTTAGAGCAGTATGACCTTTATCTGTGGTCAAATAGCAGTAAAACAGTTCGTTCATGTGCATTTATAGATTTGGATCCAAATGTGAACCAAAGGCACATCAGAACTGTGCGCTCAGTTGAAAAAAAGATTGTTGTTGTCGTTGTATATAAATGGAATTTGTAGCAGTTGTAACACTACAGCAAAAAGGTATAAAGTAAAGAAAAGCCCCAGTAGTGATGATACTGCTCCTGAATTTGAGAACGACAGGTTTATCGATTAATGAAGCAAAGCAAGCCCTCACTGCACAAAGCCATGATTTTGTCCTGCAGGCATTCTGTAGATGACAGGAGTCAAAGGAAGCAGGATACCTGGAGACTTGGTAACACAGTCTGGAGAAAATGGTCAAAACACCTGAACCTACTATGGGCTTTTGGTTGTGTTGGTTGATTTGGTTCTTTTATTTGTACAATACCAAGTGCCAAACATACAATCAGTCCATTAAAAACTGTGAAAACAGAATAAAAAGTGAAGTATCAATGAAACACTGGTGCCAATACACATCTCACTGTACAGTAAACATCAAACTTAGTCATAAATACTTGAAACACTCACAAACAACTATACAAAGCTTTGAAAATGGGCAATCAAGACACAATTGTGTGATGTAACATTAATCGCTCTGCCGTCGAATCAGACATTACAAAATTTGAAAAGAATAGTTTGACATTTAGGGAAAATGTTCATTTGTTTTCTTGCCGAGAGTTAGATGAAAAGATCGATACCATATCTGTCCATGAAAATGAAGCTGCAGCCAGCAGCTGGTTAGCTTGGACTTAGTCTAAAGTTAAATTTTAAAGTTAGTTTTTAAAGACAGGAAGTATGAGGGGAACCTGGCTCAGTTCAAAGGTAAGACCCCTTTAAGTGTATGAAACAGTTAATTCCCACTGAACTCCAACTACCTTCATGTTCCACTGAGTTACTCATAATCTTTTTGGTGTTTTATTAATCTTCCCAGTATATGGTGTTTCTAACAGGTTTATTTAAGTGTCAGTTTCACTGCTGCTACAGCCTGGTTTACTAAAGTCACTTGTCTCTACACTGCTCAGAGGGATGGCAGTGTTTAACAGTTCAGTACAATAGCTCCTTCCATCCAAGGGGATTCTTCTGGATTAAAGGGCATCAGAAGACCAGCAGTGAGCTCTGTTGGGGTGGTTCCCTGGAGAGGGCAGGCGTTTCTAAGCAGGGATGATTTGGTTCACTGTAGAGTCTGAGGTGTAATGCTGGGTTTGTTAGGTTTGCTTTCAACATAAGATCAACTGTTTATGAGGTTATAAGTGAAAATTGCCTGGTAAAATAATCCTATCATAACCCCAAGAACATTCACGTAAAATCAGAAAACTCAGATAAAACATTGGTGTTTTGCTTAGGGGGTCGGTAGATTATGTTGATAGAACAGATCACAGTTAGTGCAGACTGCTAAGCTTTAATTACCAAAGCGAAGTATTCAAAGCTTAAAAAGTCTCCAAAACAACATTTGGAGCAAGTGGAATTATTAGAGAAGATACTGGTAACTCCTCCTCCTCTTTTATCTTGCCTGCATCAGTACAGGAAAGTGGAATTTGCAGGAGATGATTCTAATAGTAATAGTCTTGTACTATGGCAGAGGCAGTTCAGGAAAGCCAACATTCATTTAAAAATAGAAAACCACAATCATGTTGAGAGATAAAATAATTAAAAGCAAAGCTCTTACTTAAGAGGGATCTGATACTCGAAATATTCCAAACATGTGTACACTTTGAGCTCTTTTTAGTACCATTTGCCTCAGGAACCCTGCAGGAAGACACTGCAGAGCCAAGCGCTTCTGTTGGGGAGCAGGTCGAACTTATGGTCCATCTTTATGCGGTTAAAGCAGAATAATTGAGTTTTTTTTTTTTTTTTTTAGTCTCATCTTTTTCATCAGCAATATTACATTGCTTTCACTCCGCAGCCTGTGTAGATGCAATGTAAAAAGCATTGAATGAAACTGACCTGTGACATAATTTTTGTTGGGTGCACCGACTTTTCACATCCTTCCATTGTGTCCAAATGTTATAGATCGTACGACTAATTCAGTACAAGAGTCAATGCAGTGGCTTCAACTCATGAGTTGGATGTTTCTCCTCAGCTCTAAAGTTGAAATGATCTGCAAGACAAGATGCAGCATCTTGGAGAAACCACCTTAATTGGCTATATTATCAGACGTTACAAGTGAATGCAGTCCTTGCTAAAAGCTTGTTAACATCATGCTTACTAGATAATGGCATTGAGGTTTCAAAGGTTATTCTTTTGCTTCTCTGAAGATAGATGTTATTTTGGAGATTGTGATTGAGAGAAATGTTGTCTTTCCACTAGCATTAAAATCAATTTTGTAATTACTCTGTGTATCCTGGACTGGAAGGAGACACACGCTGATCTAATTTAGATAAATATCAGCCTTCAAAGATTGTTTTGTATATGTTTTGTTTCAGTGCCTACTGTTACTGTGTGTGTGAAGAGGAAGAGAGGGATGAGGAGGCATGAGGAGGCATGACACTGTTTACATCTGTTTTATGTAGGTGTGTGTTTGTGCAGAGACGTGTCAGTGCTTGCACATGTGTATGGAGTGTCTATACATACAGTTGTGATGACTCAGTAAATCCAAATCTGCTCTCCCCCTTGGCTTCCAAAAAAATGTCTTGGCATCTTGTGGCTGGCTGGAGAACAAAAACACTGTTTGATGGGAGAGAAAATAGCTGCTGTCGTATATGTTATCATGTGTTTCTGTGCTGCGAATGTTTAGCTGCTACTAAAGGCACTTTCCTGATGTATATTGTACAGTATAACCAGCAAGACGTGTCATTTCCCTTTCAGCGCTGAGTGCAAAATATGGGGGGAAAAGCAATTTCCTCCAAAGAAGCATGTATTTCTTGCTGCTGCCACAGTTGTTGTTTAGATTTCTTCTTTTCTACACTTCATTTGTTGCTCTTTCAGTCCATTTTCTTAGTTTCTTGCCAAGTAAGTACTGGAGATCAGAGCTGCCAGGGACAAATAAACATGCAGTTTGCTCTGTTAGCAAACTGTCCTTTAGGCAGGCCTCATACAAGCTCTCTCCTCTCATCTCTGTAAAAGCTTTTCTAATGTTAAGGGAATGAAAAATGAACTTATACAAAGGCAAAGTGTAAGTGACTTCATCGTAGTGGTAGAAACATGTTGCGGTTTGACACGTCTTATCAAAGCAGAACAATCCTGAAAGCGTAAGCTTGAATAAAAAGATCTGTTTCCTGTGTTTTCGTTCAACAACATGTTTACTTGCCTTGAGTTTCTAAAGCTGAAACACTTATTTCTCTTTCTTGTCTCTTACAGATGGTGGCATCAGATGGTGTCCAGCAGAGTAGCCCAGTAACTGTCAACATCCTGGTCATTGATGCAAATGACAATACGCCCACGTTTGCTGACGTCTCCTACAGCGTTGAAGTCTTCACAGACATGCAGCCGGGGGAGACAGTACTGCAGGTAATCAATCCAACAAATGTCCTCTCGCCTTTCTTTTGCTCTCTTGCTCTGGCACTCTGCTTCACGCCTCCGTCTTTGTCCTCATCACACAGAATCTCTCTCACACACGTCCTTTCATGCTCAAAGCAAGAAACCGCAACAATCCAGAGCATTGTGTTGACAGGCAAACCCCTGGAACAGTTCCCTCCGTCTCATCTGCAGTCATGACAGACAAGTCGGAGAGAATGTTTCTGTCCGTCCACCGTGCACAGGCCTGGGAAGCCTTTTACTCAGTAGATCAGCTGCTGTCATGACTGAGGTTAATTTATTGTGGTAGGCAGCCGTGATGACCATTTCAACAATCCTCTCCATGCAAGGGAGAGGTTTCTAAAAGGTTTGTTTACTTAGTTTTATTAATGTGCTGGATTTAAACGATATGATTTTCTTTTCTTTGCATACACACACATATAACCAACCAAAGCAAGCATCCACACACATGCACAGGACATGTGTAAGGGCATGCGCAGGCACATATACATGCACACACTGTCATCCAAATGCAAATCCATAACCCTCTCCTGCTGTATCTATTAAGGTGGAGACTTCCATCATTTCATTGTCTCTTACTTGGTAGTCGGAGCATGATCTTTTCGTCTTGCAGTTGATCTGTCCTCTCAGCACAGCCACTCCAAAAAAAATGTCAGATGCCGAAAAAGGTCAAGTTTAATCTGTCTTAAAAACCAGCCGCTTCGCCCTCCCTGAAATGAGGCCAGGGGTCACAGAGTGTCTGGTATGACCGCTTAACCGATTTTTATAAACCGTTTATGAGAGCTGCAGGCCCCCTGAGGATGCTGCTACTTATTCGATGGTACAGCTTTTACTCCCAACGTCAGAGGCATGAAAAAGGAGGTCTGGGCAGCCTGGATTAAAGTTTCAAGGCCTTAAAGATACAAGGCCGGCCACACCATGAGGTCTCATAATTACAAGCAGCAGGATGCCTAAATAATTGGCTTGAAGAAATGGTGGCTGCTAAATTCATTTGATAACAGAGTGTGCGAGAAATGATCGATTTATTGTTAATGTTTTTTTTTTCAGTGTACTCGCAAAGGAAACCGTAGGAAAGAAGTAACAGCAAGACTAGACAATAGAGCTCATAAGATCCATGGCAACCACCCCCCTTGGCCTCACTGCTGCACTGCACTTTCACCTTCTAACACCCTGACTGTTCACATGTACTTTCAACTAAATGCCAGCCATTTGTTCCCATGTTTGTGATAACAGGGCACAGAAATGAATCGACTGTAGTTCGGCAATTTGACTGAAGTCACTCACAACCCCCTACTGAGAAATATTTACTGCTTGACTGATTCAGTAACCATGTTGCTGGCAGCTGTGCAGAACTCCCCCTGCAAAACTACAAAGTACATATAAAAATAAACATGTTATTTGTAAAATCTGTATCAGTATCTTTCTCTCTCTCTGTTCTCCCAGTTAACAGCAGCAGATGCTGATGAGGGACTGAATGGTCTGGTGACCTATGAGATACTGGCTGGTGCCCAGGGACACTTCATCATTAGTAATCGCACTGGACGCATCACTGTGGCACCCGGTGTCACTCTGACTGTGGGAAGATCTTACGCACTGACTGTCAAGGCCTCTGACAATGCACCAGAGATCCAGAGAAGGTACTGTACAGTAGCCTGGCATGCTGGCTCTCTTCTCATGTATAATTTTTGCTCGGTAAAATGATTTTAATGCGCTTTAATGTGCTTTTTGTTACTTTTTTCTAAGCAGTTTTGGGTCAGTTTCATTTTTGCGTCTCCTCAGGGTAGCAGGGGAGCTACCAACATGCGTTGTTTTACAAGTCGTACTTAATTCAAGATGTGCTTATAGTGTTTCTTCTGCTTCTGAATGGAACAGAGAGTCCTCTCTGGGTTATGAATTATTGAGAAAATAACGTTTCTGAGCTGTTGTGAGTGAAAAAACAGATGGTCTTGTTCCATCTAACACTGCTGAGATTCTGGTATGACATGTTTCATACATTGTCTCCACTTTATCTTCATAATTCATTCAGTGCAAAAGCAAATATCTCAGTGCAAAGTATGCTAAGAGGTTATATATGGAGGCGGTAGAGGTGACCTCTTTGATTTCACCGTGTAACATGAACACTGGCAAAGGAACATTTCAATGACTCCGGATTGAAAGAAGCTACAGCAGGCTCCAGTTGGACATAATGACACAATGTACGTCTTATTGCATTGCACGTCAGATCATCTTAAAGTACATTGTACTTGTACCTGTATAGCCATTCAACAAAAGATTTCTCACACAACGAATGAATAAATAATCAGCGCAGTCCGTTCCATTTTCATGTGTGCTGCTGTGAACACCTGAGAACATGCTGGCTGATTTTAAGCAAGCTGATTGTTTGCTCATGACCAAATCATGAATAAAAGGCTTGCATTGTGTTTGATACTTCCGAATGTGCAAACAAACACTCATGAAACACCATGCCTCATCAGATAAATGACCCACTTAAAAGATTATGTGACCAAAACCTGCTGACTTTTTTTAATTTTTTTCCTGCAATCACACAACAGAGCTTTGATGTGGGATTATGTATTATGAATATTTTTCACTATGCTGTGGGCTGGGTACTTCAGTATGGCTCAACAGGTTGTCAAGGAGAAACCGATGCTGTCAGTGGGCTGATGTGTGCTTTTTATTCTGGCAGGAGCTCCATCACTACAGTGTACATCGAGGTTTTGCCGCCCAACAACCAGAGCCCCCCACGCTTCCCTCTCTTCACCTACAGTCTGGAAGTCAGCGAGGCCATGAGGATTGGAGCTATTCTGCTCAATCTGCAGGTTAGTCTATGACCCACAAATACAAAGACACACACAAGGCACATGCATAATATGTAGAATTCAATGTGGCATCCAGTATGATTCAACAGTCTTTAAACTGGTGACATTTTGGGTTCACAGTTAAAGTATTTTGTAGTTTTAGGCAGTTTTAGTTTTTTTTCCCTCCTCTATCACATTTCACTCTCCAGCATTAGAGTACACTCACTTTGACTCCAGCCCAGCATCCTTGTTGCTCAACTGTCATATCTCATAACCTTTAGCTGTAATGGTACTACATGATCTTTAAGAACTTTGCTTTTCTTTTCCTTCCCGCAGGCCACAGACAGAGAAAACGACCCGATCACATACCGCATTGTGAGTGGGGATTCCCAGAAGGTCTTCAACCTCTCTGAGACGTACGTCCAGCTATTTGTCATTTTTCATGCACATACGGGCCCCACAAGGTATTCCCTCCAAGGCCTGCTTGAGGTAGAATATGGATATATGGATGGATGGAAAGGCTAGTAAGTTATGATGGAGAGCATTTTGCTCATAAATACCTTTGACAAACTGATTTTAAAATGGAAAAAAATAAATAGGAAATTGTGTAGAGTTCATACATGCATGAGTTCCCTCCAGGTGATCTCAAAGTTTAACGGCTTGAAGGTCACTGTAGGTGAACTGGTTTAGGATAAATGAATGAACACAAACTGCTTTGCGAGATTGCAGTCCACCTAGCATAACAAGCCCCTGGCAAACTATTATAGTTCTGCAGAGGCACTCTTCAAATGCTGACATCAGTTTGAGAGTCTATTGAGGGTTTTGGGCA
Source organism: Chaetodon trifasciatus (assembly GCA_037975065.1). NCBI lineage: Eukaryota > Metazoa > Chordata > Actinopteri > Chaetodontiformes > Chaetodontidae > Chaetodon > Chaetodon trifasciatus. The sequence continues at coordinate 1,359,263 of JBBMOE010000013.1, read as the reverse complement.
ACAAGACAAAAGCTGGCTGGGTTATCAAACGCTTTATTGAACTTGCAAAAGCTATACATAGACAAACAGTAATAATACGTTAAAACAATGTTTTTTCTTTGGCTGTAATGGCCATGGGGAAGATCCTTCAGGCAAACCGGGCAGCCAGGTGGTGGGGAAGAAGGAATGAGTGGAGAAGGGAGGTGTATTTCTGGTGGTAGAGAGTAGATGCTGGCCTGCCTATTATTGGTTTTGGCTGATTTATTTTAGTCACTATAGACTTTGTTTTCTGAACACTGGCGCTGGCTGTTGGCACCGTCAAGAATCCCAATGAACCAAGTTAAAAAGTACACCTGTTTACACTCACTGCCTGCCTCGGGCAGTTATTTGTGCCCATGATGCCAGTGTTCTGGTCAATTCAATGTTATTTGTGTAGCCCAAAATCCCAATTTTGGCTCAAAAGGTTTTACAATCTATAGCAATGGCCCTTAGTTTGAAAAAAAAAAAAAAAGAAACCTCAGACATACAGGGTAGACAGAAACAACAATAGTAAAATAACATACTAGACAAACACAATGACAATATTAGCTAAATGGAATGTAACTGTATGAAGAAAATGGATTCAGGGAAATGTCAACCAACCTCCAGCTGCAGCCGAAGATAAGCAAGACTGGCTTAGATGAACATATGGAGCCAACATGCAGCAGTCTTTTTTATCAATGAATGCATTGACTAGTACTAGATAATAAAAGTCTCTTAGATTAGTGGTCTATTGCTTTGTGATTGCAATTTTCGAGACATCGGTATGTTACTCGTGGTATGAGGAAATGACAAGAACGAGGTGTTTTCATATATCAGAATACCACTGATATTCTCTTACAGCTTAATATACAAGATGAAAGAAAACAATGAGAGTTGTTAATTTTCAACAAGCTGTGGCAATTAGGTCAGAGCTTCCAGAAAGTGACAGGCAGAGGTAGCATGTAATGTAGAAGAATTGTGCAGAAATAAAGACACGAAATGAGAAATTTTATTTGATGGCTTGAGTTTGGTTCTACTCACGTTCCCTCTCCTTGTTCTCTTCAGCTCTGCCCCGTTCACAACCTTTCCAGACAAACAGACAATAAAGACAATATTTCTTGAGATGAAATCTTACCTTACCCCTCATAATCAACATCAGCATTTGAAAATCCCACCTCACTCGACCACGGGTAGGGAGAAAAGGACAAGGCATAAAATATTAAAAGTGGTCAGTGCTTTTTGCCATCCCTAAAATAAGCAAGCAAATATGGAGTGAGGAGACGTGGGGAGACTGAAAATGCAGGATCCTGCCAGACACGTTTCCCACTAATTGATTAAAGCCTCTTTTGTCTGCATCCTCAGTCTCCCAGCTACGCAAGGGCAAGCTGTGTTGCAGCACCACATCCCTGCAATTTGTTTACTCGTAATCTTCTCCGCAGTGTTAAAATTATTTGTTTTATGGAGGGTTGTTTACATTACGCTCTCACAGTGGTAACGGTAAGCAAGAACGCGGTAACGCGATCAAAATAACGGGAGACTGCCATTGTTGCCAAAGCCACTGCAATCTCTTAAACCAGATATGACAGAAATCTTGCTGATATAGATACACACTTTCTCCTTCAGTGCATTGTGTGGCAGAAATATTACAACCTCACAAGCTCTCAGCAACCTAGCAATGTAATAACTTCAAGCAGGTGCTGATATAGCACATGATGAATATAGGAATGATTAGCCGGTCTGCTTGATGAGTGCGCAATATACAGAGCCCTACTTCACACTCTCATTTTTCAACCCTTCAGAACTCCAGTGTGATTCAGTGAAGTGATTTTTGCATTGCTGCATGTTCACATTCAAGCTACATAAGGGGCCGGTTCAGTCCAGTCTATAACTCCCTACAAATGGGGCAGCTTCCCCTGAGGGAGGTGGGAATGCTTCAGATTCTCTCACCATGATTGTAGTGAGCAGGATGCAGCCTTGAATCAGTGGCTCGGTGTCGCTGTATGCAGGGCATTCAGTAATGACATACTTACTGGCAGAGGTAAGATCACAGTTTAATGCCTCATAAACAATGCTCTGCTGTTTCTAATGAAGTCCCAGCTTCTGGTGGGACTGATGAAGACGTGCAACACATTCCTTCAGTAACAATGAATATTATCAGGGTCGATTTGGAACAAAATTAGGTTTCAAACAAAATGGATCTGAAAATATAATCAAGCACTGGAAATGTACTGTGTACGCCTCTTGATGAGATGCTAAATATGTGTCAGCAGGACCAATATATCAGCTGATTGTAACTTTTCCAGACATATTGGTATTGGCGTATGTGTTTGAAGTAATTTATAAACAGTGCCTCCATTTCATGAGTGTCCACCAGAGAGACCTGACAAGTTAATTTACCTCCAACTTAATACCAAATAGCACCAATTTAAGGGATAAAAATGAATAACAATTTCTATATCAGTCTTAAATATGCATATGTTAACTCTCAAATATCAATATCATATCAGCCGACTGACTACAATTTGAATTTTATTTATACAATATTTAATCCTCCATGATATTCAACACTGCAGAGGGGCAATTGTAAATAGAGCAAATCAGCCATTCCGACGTGAGTTTATTGCAGATATATAGGTATCAGTGTAAGTTACCAATTCCAGTATCAGCCTCATAAATCCAGTATTGGGAAGGCAGTAACTCACAGATCGTGCTGTTGTTGTAACTGCTATTCTTTTTTCTTGATGACAGCTTCCCCTTCAAGGCCAAACCTTTTTTGTAGCATCTCAAAAACTGAGAGACCACATCAGCTGTGATACATGAGCTTTTTTCGGTGCCTCCTTGTGGCCCCGTGTTCCAGCTGGCAGCTGATTGTCTTTCTTCAAAGTGAAATTCGAACTGAAATTGAAAAGGAGTTCAGGAGAGGGTGCACTTTTTATTGCCCCGTGATGCCAGACACTGCAGTCGCTTCTAAACGAATAGACTTAATACAAGTGTTTCAACTCATGCACTTAAGTCAGAGTTATCCTATCAAAGTTATTGCATCTGAATAAAACATTCAGACCACCTTAAACTCCTGTACATCAAGTCAAATTTACCATATAGAGACATGATCTGAGCAGAAGGAAAGACCAACAGGCTGTGAGACTGGGATGGATAGCCTCTGACCTGCACCATCGTCGCTCTGTAATATGATGATAACAGCATCCTGTCTTTCTGACAACATCTTTTCATTTGTGTTTGCTGGGGAGAGGAGGCAGGACGCTATCACACATGATCAGTGAACCTCAGTGAACCGACCCAACTGCTCAAGTGTAGTTCAGCACTTCATCTGTAGTAGGGACTAAACTCCCCAGGCAGGCTAAGTGTCTTTAATCATTCTAATCTTTGTAATTATCACCATCAAGATCATCATCATTAACACTGCAGTTATGACAATTATCACTGTATATCTTCATTATCACATTCACATCAAAGCTTCCCGTAGCTTTAGCTTCATTTAGCACAGAGAAGGCTATTTTCTACTGTTGTGCGAATGCATAAATAAACATGAGCACAGCAGCCAGTGAAGGATGGTGATGCATTTGATTTGTGTTTTTAAAAGCTGTGTTTGCCCTCTTGAATCTCCGATGATCAGACGTATTGGTTTCAAAGCAGCATGTTCACCATAACTTGAGGCAGGTTATTAGAGAAACAGACAATGTTAAGTGAGGTTTCGGTAATTTGCCTGTCAGATATTAAGATGAGGCTCTGCGGTTTGACGGCTGTGGGCCGGAGAGGCAGGTTCTGCTTGGACCGTTTGGCCAAAGGAGCTTTAAATTAGAAATGTGAAGGAGCAAAGGGACAGCAGGGAATTGTGACGGGCATTAATCTAGCAGTGCGTTCAGATGCATTCATCTCTCCATTTGCAGTTCCGGCAGAGCCTCTGCTGTGTGCGGCGCTGAAATTGTTTTGTGCATGCTGTGTGCTTGTGTGTGTGTGTTTGTTTGTGTGTGTCTGCGCTTGAGCTCACGTGTCTTGTGAGCCTGTGTGTGCAAACAAAGATAATTCAGCGTTCTGCTTGGGAATGCATCCACACTTTGTGTTTGGAATGCTAGAGTGCCAAATTATACCTTGTGAACGAGCAGGAGGGCCGCTGTGTCTGCTGCAGCCATTGGAAAGAAAACATGAATCTTTCTGTCTGTAGTCCATGTGCTCTGGGAGCAAGAGGCAGGCTACAGAGAGAGAAAGACAGAGTGGGAGCATTTAAAAACCCACCTGCTCTTCTCCCTAAACTCATCCTCCTCTATCATTGACCATGTTTTATAAATCTGTCTAATCTGGAGGTAAATAAACTCTGAAGTGCAGCCTTCTCCATCATCCACTATTGCATCAGTGATAAAGTACTGAAAACTATCGCTGCTGCAGTGACACAAAGAAGCAACGTGGGAACTTGTCTGTACAAAGCCCAATATTGTGTTCTTTTTTTTGTGATGTTGTTGTATTGATGTCTCTTGTTGTTCGTGTCTAATAGTGATACAAGTGTCTTCTCTGGCCCCTCTCTGCAGGATTGGCCTTCTACTTCTGGGCAAGCCTCTGGACAGAGAGACCACAGACCAGTACCGTCTGATTGTCACTGCCTCTGATGGCAACCCTGGAGGGGTGAGGCTCTTTATTAAACTATTGGCCTGATTCCTCGGGGGTCGGCGATCCTCAAACATTTTGAACACATTAAGCTCAAATAAGATCTTCTCATACAAGCTTATTAGCACATATTATCTCCGAAATTTGGCTCACTGAAACCGAATGCTTCATTAGCCTGGAAAATCTAATATTATATTTGAACTCAGAGCGTTTAATACCCTTTGGTTCTGTCACACATTTATAAGATCTGTGGTAGCAGTAAGAGTCAGTAGCACCACTTCATTGTGCCAAACCAGCACAACACCTTTAAGTCCTCTAAATCCATATAGTGTATGTGGAAATTATGTATAATTTTGTGATTTTGGTAACATGTTGAGTTCCTTAATGGGACTTATTCAGTGAAACCATTAAAAAAGGGGCTAATGTGAATAGAATTGTGCTGGGGTTAGATTTTTCCCACAGCACAGATGTGTTCTTCAGGACCGATGTTCAGCTTTCAGTCCATTGGTCGGTTGCTAACACAGTATGGTGCTCACTCAGTGCTGCTTCTACCATCACTGTTTGTAGTGCAAATGGATGTTTATACCTGCTGTTAAAACTTAACATCTGACAAAAGTATATTTTGGGGGTGTGTTTTACCTACAGCTAGTTTGAGCCATCAAAGCAGTTTTGTTCTGCAGATATCGAACAGTTTTGTGTTGTTTCAAAAGGCCAAAGGATTGTTAACATCGTATCCAACATAATTTAGATAACATGCTGAGTTTCTTTTAAGATTAGATAACAGTTCTGCAGGCAAAGGGGATCAGCAGCATTCACTGAAATGCGTCAAGAATAAGAGCAACAGCAAATCCGATGCATTCATATAGCTGCAAAGTAGTGGAAAGAAGCATTAGTGTTATATCTTGTTTTCTTAATATCCACACACACAGCGGTTTGGAGTAATCCCACTCTTGCTATCCCACTTGCAAAGCTGATGCTTAAAGGACTGCTCCATAAAAAATGGTGACTCATTTAAAAAAAAGACTAGTCAAAATCAAACCAGCAGAGACATCCAGACTTTCTGTTCCTCATATGGGTCAAGCTCCAAAAACACTAGATCCTAAATTTCCCATCATGCAACCGACGCCACCCCTCTTTGTCTATTGAACGGTCACCTCTTTCTCCAGTTTGTAACTCTCTTTCAGAGTTGCAGAAGAGCTTATACAACCCTTTTCAGCTGTGCAGTACTAACTAGTACACTGGTAACACTATATATTGAGATACACATATTCGCTATTAAAGAAGCCGTATATTAGCATGCATATTATTAGCATATTAAGTGCTAATATGCTATTAATATGCATGATAATAAGCAACTATTTAATGGTGAATGTTTGTACCTTAATATAAAGTGATCACTGATCTTTAAAATTGATGGAGTACTCCTTCAGAAAACAGTGTCATCATGTGTAGCTGTGTCTTTTGAGTGTTTACATTCACCAAGCTGTCTCTGTAACTTAGCCTTGAGGAACAGCAGACTCTATAACTAAAAGTGAATGCTGGCTGCTTCGCCTCCCACCGAGAGCTGATAATCATATAAACCATTTTAATTTAATTAGACTTCACCTCAGTTGGCTCAGATTTTGCAGCTGTCTCTGTTCCAGACAGAGGTGAAATGTGGTTTCCCTTTTAAGATGTTGTGTGTGATAGGTAATGAACATTAGCTGATGAGCTGTCACAGGAGTGATGTTGATTGCCCCCCTCTCACCTGCGCAGGCATAAACACTCAGATCTGCAGCTCCTTCTCATCTGCTGGCAGATGACGTACGGTGGTCAAGTGGCGCTATATAAGAGGCATATGTAGCTGCCTGCATGTCGCGGCATTTGCGACTGTGCCAGAACTGTACGAGCTCAAATGAGGAGCAGAGTGTAACAGTTAGGGTGGGAAGGGCAGAGGGGATGAACAATGACTGGGTCAGAGAGAAAAGAGCAAATAAACAAGGAGTGTAAGATGGGGCTTCACCTCACAGGATGAGGTAACCACAAGCTGGTGCTCTTTGATGGACAGACTGTTCAGACTGACGCCCTTTACCTGTGCAGTGTGTCTGTGTGTGCGAAGCTTCCTGTCCACAGAGTGAATTACTGGATGACTCGTGCGTGTTAAATGTCATAGCTCGGAAGAAATGCTGTCACAAAAGCAAGGAAGTTGAATGAGAGAGAGGGTAAAGGGCTGCAGGAGGGTGGAGGTGAGAAACTCACTCAGAGAGACCAAGTGCTGCGAGGAGGGCAGGAGACAGGGAAAGGATCAAAATGAGCACAGGAGGGGGGAGGGCAGAAAAGAGGAGGGGGGAGGGCGACAGAGAAAGGGAGGGGGACGCCTGGGATTCAGAAGTGTAATTAGCACAGAACTTTGGTAACCATGGGAACCTGACACAAGGAGTGAAGCAAGGCCATCTTCCTCCTGGTGCTGCTTCTTTTTAAGTAAAGTCCAACCTGCACACACAAACTTTTTTTTTTTTTTTTTTTCATAATACCTGTTGAATTTGAACTCTTACATCCATTGTTCTGGTGCACGGAGAAAATTGTGTTAATCTGTGTGACTAATTTAAAATTTGTATTCTCAGCGGTGCAGGCTGTAATCATAACCGGCAAGCACAGACACAGATCTCTAAACTCACCCAGGGATGCTGGATAAAGCTGTTCTACTTGCCCTCCAAGGAGCAAGAACATGACTCCTAACAGCCTGATCATATCAGTCCTTGCAACATGGCCTCTGGTCAGGGTTGTCACTTGAAAGGCAAAGCCCCATCAGCCACCTCTGGATCTTTCAGACAGCGAGGACAGAAGGCGAGACATCACACGGCTCCATCTATTTTATGTTAAATAAATAATAGCAGCTCATTAATCACACTCGTGGCCGTCGAGGTAGGATTTTTGGCTTTGATAAGAGCACCCACGCCAGGAAGGAGACGCTAATTGGCTTCAGGTCTTCTGTGAAATGAAAAATAAGTAGATTCCATCGCCACACTGATGGCGAGCTGCGTCCTCTTAGTATTAAGAAGCAAAAGAGCGAAAGACGCATGGAGCATGATGGTTTTCAGCACGGGTTGCCATGTCGGTTCCGACATGAAAGGACTGATTATGTATGTCTCGGAAGCTAGAACAAAGAAAACAACAATGGTGAAGGAATTCCCAACAGACGGCGAGATGAAGGTGACACTAACTAGGCCATTTCCTGCGTGACATGTGCTGCTGAATGTCTCATCTGCCAGGGCAACTTCAAACAGCTGTCTTCTGGGAAGTATTTTTTCTTGCAAAGGCCAACTCCTCCCACAACCCACCCATCCTTCCTCCCCCAAAGGAGACCATTTACACCATTATTTGCATACAGCTTCATCCCAATGCACTGAGAGATTATAGATAGTGCATATTCAGCCATTTTTTCTGTGCTGATTTATAGGAGTGCTGTAGGTGTGTGCACTGTGTCATTGTTAGAAGGTTAATGGCGGTACACTGGTGATGGGAAAGTTCTACCAGATCTACCAGGGCCCCCTTTTCCGATGGGCGAACCAGTTTCCAGGGCAAAATCCTGCTTTACCCACTTGGCAATGCCTCCTAACTTCCTCACATAAACAATCAGACATTTGTCTTCAGTTTACCTTGATGCCTGATGACATTTTCACTGCTTTCCAACATGTCATCTTTTCTGAAATTTACAGATTTTGTCTTTAAATGCCATTTCTTTCCTGATCAGGAAGTTTCTGACAGCAATTACAGCTTAGCATTTGTTGTTTTTCTTTTCTTTTGTTTCCCATTATTGCTGTCTACTCATGTGTGACTACTGTTCTACTGTTGTCCTTTGTAAAGTAAGCAATAAAAGAAAAGCTGGGTGCATTTTATGCATCATGAAAGCTCATGTTCCCACTCCTTAAAATATACCTGCTAATCTGTGCTGTCTCTCTACAGCAACCTGTTTTCTTCTTGGTTTTAAAATACCTTTTGTTTGTCTTACTTTTCATAGGGTAAAATTATTAAAAATTATTATTTGTTATTAGTGAGTCAAGCTAATTTAAAAATTTTCTCCACATTTTACGCCAACAATTATCCAAAAATATTATTGAGTGTCAGTGGTTGATGCAGTGTTTATGGTCTTTGTATTAGACATATATACTGTAAAGGAACACTGAATAACATTGGTCTTTATTGCCCTCATTTTTTTTTCTTTAGACATCTACTACCACTGTGAACATAGTCGTCACTGATGTCAACGATAACGACCCTGAGTTTGACCTCACCTTACCCACAAATTTTACTGTCCAAGAGGAAGAGGCCAATTTGTTCGTGGGCCAAGTCAGGGTAAGTGTGATGTTTTATAGGACAGGTGTGCACTTGTTTCACCAAGATCCACGTACCTCTCATTTTTAGCCATCCACAGTAGATCACATCGGATCTTTTCACTGTTGTATGTCCACATGTCCTTCACTCACAAAGTCACAAATGTTCCTCACTGCTCATTGTTGCTGTCCATTAAAAAAAAACTTGCATTTTCCAACAAGGTCAAAGTTATTGGACAGATTTGTCCATCAGAGCTGCATCCCCATTGACTGGCTTGGTTCAGCACCACTGAGCAGCCAGACTTTTCTAATTACTGTAGATTAATTGGCCGGATGTTTGCTAGTAGATTAATCATGGAGTAATGACATGCACAATACAGTACAGTACGTACAGTAAGTTCTCGAAATGTGGTAGAAGAGGCAATAAAATCCAATTCAAACCATTAGAAATTTAAGGGGGTTGCAGGGGGAGTTTGGGTGAGATGACAAAATCGGACTGTATCGTCATGTTACTAAAAGAGTTTGCTCTGAGATTGGAAGTTGTCTCAGCCACTGCTCTTTGATGCATATTCAAAATATCAGAAAAGTAAAATGGAATAATTATGGTCCACAGTAAGATAATGAAGACATAAGTTTGATAATAAATGAATGTAATTAGTTTGATAATGAGTTATCCAAACTAATGAGCATGTGCAGTAGATTGGATAATTCCTGAGTTAGTGGGTTGCACTGTTGTGCTGTTTGACATATCAATGTACCTCAGTCGAGATGTAGCTCACACACGAGATGTGTTGTAGCTCACAACACTTTCTGCATGCAGCTTGAGTATTTTCATTTGTGGCTTTCATTTTTTATCTATCTTATTTTGAAATTCTGGTAGTCACTCAAGCACATTTTGATTAAAGTGTTCGGTTGTGTTTCATTTCATTTCCCTGCCCTGTCCTTGTCGTTGCTTATGCAAACAAAAAAATTACCAAGGGTAAACAGGCGCTCGTATCAGTCACATTTGTCACCTCTCAGGATATATAGTTTCAACATTAGGAATCCCATTACATTTTTCAAGGGGTAATAAAATGGACCACCAGAAAATGTTGTGAGTTTATGAACTGTGAAATAAGACAAAAGGACATGTAGCGGAAGCTTGGTGTTTGCATGAGGTAAAGCCACCTTCAGTCTCACTCCTAAATGTTTCCTCTCAAATGCAGCCAGCAGCTAGATTGAGGCTTAGCCCACCCCCACCGTCGCTCTCTCTTCCTTGCCTCAGAAGGTTTTCTCAGCTGGCACCGTGCCAACTTGAGCCGAGGCTTGCCTTCCTGACTGAAAGAAAAAGTACATTAGCTCAACACAATCCTGCTCTCCATGCACACGCTCATAGAGAGGCTACAGCTTAGTCTGTTGTAGCTGATCAAGGAGCGACAGAGGCTTTTTATTTCTCTTTCAATGAAGCACTGTTTCGGAAAATCTCAGGAAGAAAGCGCATCCTCAGCACATTCAACTCAACACATTTTTTTTTGTCTTTTTAACCTTTATTTAGTCGGGGGTTGTTCATTGAAAACGATGCGCTTTTTCAGGAATGCTGTGATCACATTCATGCATTTACACATTCACATCTGGAAGCCACTCAACCAAAGTCTCACCTGTTGTGGTTATGTTAGATTATGTGACAATACCATGAATTGGACATGTCATTTACACTCTTTAAAGGAATATAGCAGTTGACTGTAGACACCTGCAAGATTCATCTCAAGTCTAAACACCAAGTTCAAAATCCCTTAGCAGCATATCAACACTATAATCCCTTTGATCATGCTGGGCTTTCCAAAAACCATTAAACTGCACCTCATTGGAACTGGGAGAACTGAGCATGTGATGCCAACTTTTTAAATCATTAAACTGTCTTCCAGGTGGTCTAAAGGTGCTTTTACGTCCAAACTAAGGGTCATGTTTTGGCTATATTGTACATATTTGATCCAATTAGTTTTGGCTTGAATTGCAAACGCACTAAAGAACTTTACATGACATATGTGTGTCCTGTCACATCACCTACATCGATGTTGGTGTCCTTGTACTGGTTTGTAGACAGGTGTGCATCTGATGATGATGTCTTGTCAATGCAGGAGGTAACCTTCTATCGCTGTTTGAATTAATGGAGAAAAATGAATGAACAGACTCATTTTGTTACCACTATAACAATATCATCATGGCAACAGCAGCATCAACGTCAAGCACAATACTCAAGACAAGGTCAACTTCACCAAATAACCTCTTCATTCATTCATGTGGAGTAGCAGTATTTATCTTATATACTGCACACGGATGAAAACTTCCATATTATTCTTAAATTCTCTCCCTTTTCACATCTAAATTAAAAAAAAAATTCATCTGCTTTTATAGATTCATTTATTTCTCTTTTGAAGCTAACAATAAACAAGAACAAGAATTCAGTTTATCTTTATTTCATTTATATTCCTTTTCATTGTTGTTTTAAGTGCTGTTTTAATTGATTTTTGTGCTTTTTGTAAGGCACTTTGAGTTTGAGAAATACTTTGATTAAAACTTAATCCATGTGGGAAGCTGAACACAGTTAGCACAGTTAAGTGTATTTACAGTAGACACAAATTACAACCTGCTCTTTCTGAGTCCATCTGCAACCTTTTTCTACTATCTCCTTCACAGCTTTTTTCTGGTTTGTCTCTTTTGCTTAATTTTTTCACGGTGGAGAGACATTTTCCTCATTTTTCATGCAAGGGGCACATGCTTGCATTTCAAGAGATCATGCTCATTGCACAGTAATTGAGGAGACGATGCCCTTCAGGGTGAGACTTCAAAACAAGAAAATGCTTGTGCCGTAACATTAATAACACAATTGTTAAGTGATTTTGGAATGGGTTGATGTTTTTCTCTGCGATTTTTATAGTTGTGGGCAAGGTGCAACTGAGATAGACTGCTCATACTCTGCTCTGCTCTGGGCTGTAGTTTAATAAATTACAGCAATTAAATAATAAAGACTTATGTGGCATTTAGATTCTAAGTGCCAATGACCGTGTATAATGTAAATGTGTAATGTAATGCCCCTTTTCTTAACTTTCACTTAGCCTCTTTAAGTCAGACACAAGGTGCACAGGCAATAAAGATGGATAAATATAGAAATGCAGAGGGAGAAAACTTAGGTCTTAAATAATGGTGTAAATGGTCTTAAACAGATTGTACAATCTTCAACAGAGATGGAGGACCAAATTTTGAACTGTTACTTAATCAATAAAAGAGTTCATTGGAGGTGAAAACAAAAGGAATGTGTGCAGGCAAAGAGATGCTGCAACTCAGATCTGTCGAGTTTTGCACACTGCGGGGACACACCTGACACTGACGACTTTCTAAAGTCCACTTTCCGGTGGTGAAAGAGAAAATGGGAGAGGCAAAAAGTTTGGAGCAGCGTATTGTCACATAACTTACACCACTTAAGTATTTCTCTCTGTTTCATCACCTGTCCTGATAGGCTGACAGATGTTCTTTTGCTACCAGATCTCTAGTCTGAGTAACGTCTTGTGATGTGGATATGTTTTTGATTAGCTTTGTGTGCAACTGCATCACAAGTTGGTCTTAGTGGGCAAATGTTGTCCCAGTCAAAACAGTAGTGTGCAGCTCACTGTCTATAAAACACTTTTGTGTTTAATCAATAATTTCACATTTGAATGTGATGTGCTACTGTAAAATCACTTAATCTTTTCCTGTGGCACTTTGACTTTAACTGCAGAGGAATTATAATGCAGCCGACCACAAGGCTTCAGGCTATTGCCAACGGTGAAGATCACTGCAGTGCAAATGCATAATGCTATTAAGAAGCTTAATGCTAGCCCCAGAGCGTTTTGGATTCTCTTTGCTCATAGCGGGGAGCCCTAATCTGAGTATGCAGATGACCGGAGGACAAATCAATTAGCAGTCATGTCAGCCACATCATGGAAGCATCGTGTTGAATTGTCGCTAATTAGAGAGGGTGTTGAACAATGAACATTTATGTTTTTGCCAGGCAGATTCCTTGATTGAGTTTGAGACCCCTCCTGTAAGTGAAGACATTTGCAAGCACCGCTACACTGCACCGCACATGTTATCGCACACTGTTATCACACCTCTTTTGAGAGGGTAACATCAGGGCTTCATTTTATTTTTTCTAAAACACACTGTGCCCAGGGTGTAGCGAGACATTCTGCCCACAGTATACTAAGTGAGCAATTCAATTTTAGGGTTCAGCATTAATCATCCACAGCAAGATGAATATGCTCTTTTGTCAGTACAAAAAGAAAAGAAAACACTTGACCGGGGCTGGTAGCGCACAGAGGAGACAGATTTCTCAGGTACTACAAATTAGAGGTCTGCATAAGCCCGTTTTTTTAAGACTGAGGCCACCTGCTCAAGCTGCTTATTGTGCCATGACCATACGCACTTGCGGGATGTTCTGTTGCTCCTCACAATCAATGTACTGAGCCTGACCACCAGCTCAAAATCCAGTCTGTGCCAGTTACCATCACTGAATGAGTCCTGTTTGAAAGAGTCATTCAAAACTTCCCGTACAGGCGGTTACACTGTGAAGAGGACATGAGCTCATCAGTGTTGGTGTTGAGCTGAACCGTAATTAAGCTAATTAACTTTCCTGCAGTTTTTTATGTAGTTAATGACTGAAACTACAACCAATTTTAGGCCATAAAAGGAAATGACTGATTTTTTTTCCCCCATTATTTTACCATTTTTTGCAATAAACTCTTTTTCTGGCATGTGACTTTTTTGTATTATATGTTGTTACAATTTTGTATCACATGAGTTGTAAATTTGATGGGGTTTTTTTACAAGCTAGTTTTTCTAAGTAGCTTTAGTTAACCAAACTACATCTTTATCCCCCGAGTAGCTTTGCTGTAGTTTGTCTTCTTCCAGTGTGAAGTAATTGGTAGCTTGCAAAGCTGTGCCTTCAAAGCAGCTTCGCCAACACTGACTTTGATTTAGACTTAAATACCAAATAGTCAGAAAAGACCAAAATGATTTGGTGCAAATGATTTGGCAAACTTCAACACACAGACGAAAGGCTTTACATTCCCCACCAGTGCCAGGCATTACAACGTGACCACCTGTGTTTGTCATGTATGCCAGCATCTGCTGCAGGTCACGTGGGACCTGAGGCCTGCCCTGCAGACCTTTATAATACATACCGCACTTGCAGGCATAAAAATATGCAGATTTGTTATTTGATTTTATTGGCTGTGAATTAATTGGATTACACCTCTTACAAGCCAAGGAGCAGGGAGAATGTTTGTTATGTAATCACTGGAGAGAAGTAGTGATCCGTATGCACATATTGGCATGATGTGCTTTAGTGTGTTTGTCCAGTGCTTAATGCTGAGGTCCAATTTTTAGCCTTGGCTTTGAGTATTTGTCAGGAACTCCATGTAAAACAAATTTGGGACAGCTTTAAGCAACCATATGTGTATGTGCACCCCCCTCCCTCTTCCACTGTTTGTCAGAGGGCTCTTTTCCCCCTCTTTCTGCTGCCTTGTCCTTACTTGACTTGAGGTTGAGAAATTATTGCCAAACAGAGAGATGAAATGTGACTTGATCTCCCTCTGTCTTTTTCTCCCTCTCCCTCTTCCTCCCTCTGTCTCTCTCTCAATTACAACACAGAATTACCGCTGCACAGGAGACTGAGAACACACAGACACACACGTATAGTACACACAGGCATAATAATGACTTGTCATAAACACGTAGGAATTAGAATGTGTAAAACTGCCAACTTGTTTTAGCCCTTCAGGATCATCACAGGATAGCACCACGTGCCTTTCCTAAGCTCTGACCATTTCCTTTCTGCAATTTTTATGTGTTTTATCCACAAAATCTCTTGTATGCTATAGGATATTTTAACATTCAGTGACTTCCCTTTGATGGGCTGCAGAGTTTACATGATAAAGAGTTTTCTGAACTCACCAATGAGTATTTATGAATGACAAAGACTCTAAGCTCAATACTAAGAACAGTAAACTCAAATGTGTGAGCAATGTTTCGGCTCAGCTGTGGCATTGCAGCTTACATGGCTTTGTACCTGAATCCTATGTAAATATGTGAGGTGTTAAAATAAAGCCAGGCTCTAATGGATCATGTAATGGATCACATCAAACTCACAACAGCTGCAGTTTGCCTAAAGGGAAAGGCTTCTGCATTTCAGTTTTAAAATCTGTCGTTCATATGCCTTGTATTGGTGGATATTTATCCCTCTCTGCATATTTGTAAATGGTTCTCAGTGCTTCTTACAGGTTGTCACTTTATTTCAGCAGCACTGGGAGGGGGAGGGGGTTTATCGAAGACTTTTATTGACGTTTCATTAAGCAGGTCCATTTTTTTCAGCAGGAAAACTCTCTCAGTCCATTGTAAGATAATGGCCACTGCAACATTAGCTGACTATTATGCTTCCATCTGATTATCTAGGCTATATTTCATGCTGTCTCTCTCTGCTCAGTGCGTGTTGGCACAGACCACTACTCAAACGATGCAGATATGCAGGTGCGGTGAATTATGGCCATTGTAGTTCAGTAACTTGTTTTGGGAGCTTGGCAACATTTAATGGCGATTTCTTTTAAAAAACTGTAAAAACAAAAACCACAAAAAAGGGTCAGACATCAGACCCCCAAGTCTTGGGGGGATGCAGTTAATTAACATGGGCGAACTGCCCAGATATTCATAATGCATGGGAAACAAAGACTTTATTTATATACCCATAATGGAGCCCTCTGATCATTTTCTGTCTCCCCAGGCCACAGATCCAGATGCAGGGGCTAATGGCCAGGTGCGCTACCGGATCATGAATCATCCTGACTTGTTTACAATCAGCATTAACGGCAGCATCTACACAAGAGTGCCTCTTGACCGAGAGCTTAGGAGCCAATATGACCTGGTGGTTGAAGCCTCAGATGGGGCGGTGGATCCACGACGGACCATGTTGACCCTCTCAATCCAGGTCACGGATATTGATGACAACAGCCCAGTCTTCTCCCAGGAAACTTATGTGGTGAATGTGCCCGAGAACAGCCCTGTGGGAACTGTAGTCCTGAAGCTAAGCGTGAGTATTTATGTGTTTATTGCCAAAAGTTGTTTTCTCTCTCTGTCTCTGTCCCTGTATGTCTCCTTTTATATAATGCAGCACAGGTGCTTGCAACCAGTTGTCGTAACAGGCTTTTAGCATCTTTAACTTAAAATGCTGGCAATTTAGTGTTTAAAGTGTCAAATGCTTCCAGACAGAAACATTTACACAGACAAAAACATCCACAGCCTGATAAACATGGCAAAAAGAAACCTGTCATGACAGCTTTTAGTCTCTAAGAAAGTAAGACTTAAAGCTAGAGTCATAATCAGGCTTTAATAGAGGATAATGTTTTCATCAGTCCTGATAAACATTAATGCTCCACAATTTTTGAAAAACTTTGATCAACTTAGTGGAATCTGTCTTTAAATGTTGATGCACCTGTTTGCACTGAAGTGAGGTTTAGGGGAACCATGCGCATGAAGGGCAAAAACAGAGAGGAGGGGCGAATAATTGCTGGCATATTGTGAGTGACATTTCCCAGAGAGAGATAAAGCAAGAGGAGAGGCTGAGAAGCAGGGGGTTGAGGGTTGAGAGTGAGGGGTGTGAGTGACAGTGACACAGTGACACCATTAATCTCCCAGACAGCATCACCTCAACTCTAAATGGACGGGGGTGGCTGGCAAGACACCTAAAAGAGCAGAAGATAGTGAGATAAACTCTGAGAAAAGTAACAGTTGGGTGGCTTGAAACCTCCTGCCTGAACCTGACTATTTCTACTTTCCAATAGATGTTGCGTTTGTGTTTTAGCATCCATATACTGCATCTCATCGCCCCCTATCGCAGTAGCCTTTGCAAATTATATCTGCTTTGAGAATTGTGATATTATGCAGTGAGGACCATCTTCAGCTTTCCTTAGTGGTTTAATTTAATCAGAACGTATTAATGATTGATGTAAGTAACCCCTGCAGCAAAATTAAAATAGATACATTAATATTCATTGTCCACAGCCGGTGCTTATATCTCTGTATATGGATAATCTTGAAAATGTATGTGGCTCTGCTTTCCTCTATCACTTCTCCACACGTGTAATCCAATGCCTTTAATGTATTGTAATTATTTTTCCCACTCATCCCCTTCCTTGTCCTTCTCACAGGCGGTGGACTCAGACCTCTTCTCCAATGTCACGTATCGGATCAAGACTGAATCGGCCAGACAGCTGTTTTCTCTGAACCCTGTCACAGGGGAGTTAGCTGTGCTGCAGACCCTGGACTTTGAGGACCTGGCAGCTATGGGCATGGGGGCCTCTTACACTTTCCAGGTGGAAGCTGTCGACCAAGGAGGGGTCATGCCCCCGGGGCAAGCTACCGTCACGGTCCGCATCACGGTAAGAGCCCCCGGACAGTCAGCCCGCCACAACCTCTCAGTGGTCTTTTCTCTTTCCATCTATCCTTGTTGTCCCTCAGGAGCTGCAGCGCTGGCAGTGAATATGTGGTGAGTCATTAGCAGAGTTTTACAGGAGTAATAGCTTGCCACAATGCAAAAGGGGATTGCGGGCTTATTGTACAGTATTGCACCTGCACTGGTTTTGTGACATGAAATTCAATGTTCTGCAGCGCCACAGCTGAGTGCGTTTCCTCTGTAAAACACATTGTGGCCTCCTGACCTGCTTGTCCTTGTCGCATCATCAGGACACAGACAATTTGATGGATAGGTGTTTCTGCCTTGCACACTGTGCTGTTTCAGATCTGAATGACTCATTAGCTTTGTGACAGCAATTATGTCAGGTTTTTCAGCAGCTTGTATTCCTTTTACAACCTTTCAAGAGATTAAAAGCTGAATCCCAACGACAGGATTAGACGCCTAGTGTTGTGATATTATTCATGTGTCTATATGTGAGTGTTTGTTTGTGTTAATGGGTGCGTGTTTTTGCTCTGTGAGTAATTCTGTGCCTCAAAATCTGTGTATTCGCATTTATCTCTGTGTATGAATTCAGGCTTCCCCCCAGTGACTGTCTCAAAGTCTGCAGATTTAAGCTCTCCGTATTCCGCTGAATGGGAGGAAGCGCTGAAGCTTATTCGAGCAGGCTCTCCGCATGCTCTGCCAACCTGTAGAATGAGTTTTGTCCTCCGATAAGGACACGCTTTGTTGCAGTGTTCGCGCTGTCACTCAGGAACTGCGTTTGATAGGATAAGGCATCGCACAGCCACTGATATCAAACCAATGTCTGTTATTTGAAATGGCAGACATGAATTAGAATGAGCCTAATGGATTCACGCAGGCATCTCAGGGACTAGAGATAGCGCTTATTCCACTGATTCCACTTCCCTCTTCATGTAACACCTCCAGAGGGCTATTTGAAGTCGCTTGTGTTTGATTTCCCCTTGTATTGTTTTGTTGTTGTCTCTTTCGTCGGATGCCTTGCAGTGATGGATTGAGTGTCCTGTGTGTCTTGTTTTGAATGAGTGTCCCAAACATTTTCTTCTATTCTCCTGCTTCAGGACCCATGTGTGTTTGTCTGTGTCTGTATGTGCATGGGCAGAGAAACGGCGTGTGTGTGCACGCATCGCACATGCATGTTTCAAACAAACACGTTTGTGTCTGTGCAACACTTGCAGCACAAGGATCACGCTTTGTTGTTCAAAGTAAGAACTTGATCATAGATTTTCTGCTAGGAAATACTAAACCCATGTATAGATCAAAGTGAGGCTGCCCTCCACCACTGAGTTTCTAGAACACATACTGTTACCTGTGGCTCAGTCAAAACAGTGGAAAGTAAAAAGCCAAGAGAAAGGAAGATCAGGCTCCAGCTGTTATACTACAGAGTTAAGTTATTCCTGAGAGATGTGTGAATGGCTCACTGAGTTTACATTCTCACAAAGCAAAGCAAGGGTTGCACAGTTAACAAGATTTCATTTCTTCGCAGGCCCATAAAATGGTAGAGCTCTGCTGTGCATTATTTACAGGGAGAAGGTGATTAAAGCAGTAGCGAAGCTCCCACATGTAGCAAGCGTCGGCAGCCTGATCTCACTGAAGCCTGACAATATGATTTCATCGCCTGTGGGGGGGTTTCAAGGAGAGAAAACAGAGGGCAGCGGTCCCGACGTCTCACATAGATATCACATACATCTTATGATGCACCTGAACACATCATCACTGATGTAACCTGGGGTCATCAGTTCCTCATCGGGTCTGTTAAACAATCATACACCCTCACCCAAGTGACCCAGCTGGGGTTGCTCAGGGCTTGGCTTGTGTCCAAGTGGCCTGTGTGATCCACAGTTGCCCCCTTTTGACCCACAGCTATCTGTATGCCTTCTCTGCAGCTGTGGTGGTGTTTTTGATTTTTTTTTTTTTTTTTTTTTTTACTGCACAATCCTGTGATGCCAGGAGCTCGAGGGCCCTGTAGAAGGACTGGTAGGCAAAGCCTGTGCAGCCCCCACCCCCCCATCCTGTAATCTTCCCGTCATACAGTCAGCTCTGGCGAGACCACTTGTGTTGATGTTTCAGGCATTAGGATCAAGTCTGGCCTTAGTGTGGTCACTGTAATGGTTTCTGGGAACTTGAGCTGCTTCTCCAGGTCGGCTTTCAGCTGCCAATCCTGTGCAGTGACAAGGAGCCCACCTGACATATATTGTCATATGCCATATATTTTTATTGTAGCCTGTCAGTCCTATCATGCAGGTGATGTCACAGGACTCTGAGACATAGCCTTTGTATGGTTTCACATCTTCATGGTTATTGTTTGGTTCAAGAAAGTATTACAGATATTATCATTTTGTCACAATTTAATTAAATGCGGTGATTAATTACCATTACATTAATGCAGGATTTAGAAAAAAATGAAAATGTTGTCAATTTGTGCAATGTAACTTTTAGCTTTAATCAGTCAGCCAAAGTACTTTGTATGTTCAGAACTAATTTTATATTTCAGAGCACTTTAATTTGAAATATTTATGGATTATTTTCATCTTTAATGGTGTGATTACAGTTTGTGTTTATGTGTGATCACCTTCAGCTCAGATGCGTAGTTCTTAAAGTGCACGGACAAAGCCTGGGGCATGGTGAATTACTGCAGTGGGAAAATTTGCCTGAATCCACAATAACTTGCTGGAAGCGTTAGCTGAAATCAAACAAAGCAGCAGCTGCATAGTCTGCACTGCTACAATATTACTCTTTCAGCATGCAGACAGCATCAGCAAAAGAAGCAATAGAATACACTGAAGCCAGCCTCAGTTACAAATTAATACAAGTAATGCGCCTTCATTTATGGAATCTCTTTTGTTTTTAGGACATGAATGACTTCTCCCCCGTGTTTAGCCAAGACCTGTATAAGGGCATGGTGGCGCCCAATGCAGAGAAAGGAACAGTCATCACCTCCGTTTTTGCAGAGGACCGAGACCCTCCAGTGAGTATAAAAAAAAATCCATCCGTCACACTTCAAGTTTATATTTATAATATGCAATGTGTACAACACTGGTGGTTAAATTTCAAAGTGCACGGAGCATGTCGTGTCTTTAATAAAGGCAGCAGAGATAAAAGCCTTGCTCGGTGATTTTTACCTCTTTGCTACATGTTGCTCTGAGAACATAAGCAAATTTCAACCGCAGCATTTGACACGACGTGTTTTGAAGATGTTTTCGACACTCAGATGCTCTCATTAGAGCTACAGTGCCGTGTGTATTTATTGTAAGGGAGTCTTGTTTAGCATCTTCACTTGTATGAGTCATCTACCAGTTGCCTCAGACAGCGATGTGTTTCCTCAGACTCCTTTACCTCACTATATCTGAGCAGGTTCTCCTGGGACCGAAGCTATGAAGATGTTTTTTTCTTTTTTTCTCTTCCTTTTTTTTTTTTTTTTTTGGAAGGGTGAGGGGTGGGAGGGGTTGTCTGCAAACCAAGGAACAAAATAACACAATGCAGAAGAGAAATTGTTACACCCTGTGAGACTAGAAATTTTATGACTAAGAGGAGGCAACACAGGAGCAATCCAAAACTTTTATTTTGTGGGGTGGGAATGCATCACATGACTTTTTTAGTAGTCGCTGCATTTGTTCGTAGCACAACATGTATATTTAGGATAGTCCTGAGAATGTTTGGTTCCACGTCGTTCACCTCTGCTGAACTTCTTTATTGGCAGTGCCACCCACCTTAATATTTTATTGCACTGGGTGAGTCAGCAGGCTTCGTGCTCACATCCTCTCTTTCT
Source organism: Chaetodon trifasciatus (assembly GCA_037975065.1). Lineage (NCBI taxonomy): Eukaryota > Metazoa > Chordata > Actinopteri > Chaetodontiformes > Chaetodontidae > Chaetodon > Chaetodon trifasciatus. The sequence continues at coordinate 1,338,061 of JBBMOE010000013.1, read as the reverse complement.
TTTTGGTAGAGAGTTTTTTTCTTCTTCTTCTTCTTCTTCTTTATAGAGACTCCACCAAACCAGCCCTTTCTCTTATAACACATGGAGGCTTTTGATTATTATTATTTTCAAAGTTTCACTGTGAAAAAAGGGAATAGGAATCCCCCAGTGACTTCCCTGCCTTGTCCTTGTAGCTTCCACTTGTGAATGTGTTTCTGTGAAGAGTCCTGTACGAGTGGACTCGATGCCTGTTATTAGTGGCCCTCCTGCTGGTTAGATCTCGCCGGGTCTGGCTGAGCTTGTGTGCTCTCTCCAGCACATAAACGCTGAGGGATACGGATGCCTGTCAGTCCCAAGCTGTGGGTGATAAAACATCTCCAGAGCGGCACAATGACTGCTGTACATCTCACTTCCCCTCACAGAGGAAGCCTCTCCCTCCTCCTGCTTTTCCTGCCATCCCCGCTCCACCTTGCTAGCTGTGCCTTTTGATGCAGGATTTTACCCTGAACCATTCTTATAGAGAAATCTTGTACAGTAGAAAATATCCAGCAGCGCTGCAACACAAATAATAAGAAGGAAATCATCATTATATTACCATGAGCCCAGTGACAGCGAGTGAGACATGAGAGTGACTCTGCAAAGTGGTTTGACAGACAGAGGGATTAGATTTCCGAACAGGAGCCGACTAACCCAGTCTCTTATTGACCTGGATTTGGGAGCTCAAAGAATTTTATTGACAGGATGCCTGTCATAGACACCTCTGATGGAACAGAGCTTAGTCTAGCGCTTGCTAAAAACACACACGAATGCGTGCACACACATTCTCACTCTCAATTACATGGGCTCACAAAAACCTGCACACACAAAGAAAGAAAGAGAGGAAGAGACTCTCTGTGGCACCAAGTCTTTACGTGACAAACACGAGCCGTGCATATTTTGTCTGAAGGGTGTAATGGTGTCGACCATTCCTGCACCATTTCATACCTTTGAGTGTGTACGTTCTGGAAAGAAGGCGTAGTATTCATCCACCCCGGGAGAAGTGATAGTAAAGGTTGTAAAGATGTAAATATAATAATAATATATAATATGTAAATGTTAATATCAACCTGAACAAGAGATGAGGTCACCATGAAGACAAACATTCCAGTGAGAGGCTTTTTTCTTCAGCACGTCTTCAGTCTTTTGCATGTGAGTGAAAAATAAAGTTTCTTTTTCTTCTGCCGTGTTGTTCATCAGAGCAGAGAAAGTTTGCCGTTTGAATCAGGCCCTAATCATTTCACAACGCTACCAAATGAAACCGTGTTAATGCGTTGCCTTTGCTGTTTTACACCCTCAGCTCAAGCTCGGCTCAAGTCGAGTGCCTCTGAAGCATCATTCAGAGCTTCCCAGAGCTTCTGAGCTTGTTCTTTAATTCATGAACTGACTATTTTATATTAAAGAGAATTGAATTCTTAGAAAAGAAATACAAGCAAATCAAAAAGTACATTTGAAAATAATATTTCTTTCAAATTTTGCTCTCGGTTGCAATAAGAAAGAATTATTTTTGCCATGGTACTACAACCCAGAACACAAAAAAGTTGGGACGCTGTGTAAACATAAATAAATGGCTCACTTTTTCATAAAGTAAATGCGAAGATGGAGCGAGGTTTACCACTTTGTGAACACGTGATTGTGTAAAGGATATTACTACATGAGCTCAGGATCAGTAAATGAGTCTGTTTTATTTAGGTTTTACATAGTGTCCCAACTTTTTCGGAATCACAGTTGAACTTTGTCTTCAAGTCGAATGCCAGCCAAGAAAAGGTGCTGTACAGCTGAAACTGGAAATCTGGAAGCACCAATCATTCTGAAACTCAAGATACAGCTTTGAAAAGTATTGTTTCATTGCTTTGCCTTTGTATGGCCCTGATATTGTAGAGCAAAGTTAGACATAGTATGGGTTTCAAAAGGTAAACTGATGATACAAGTAGGAAGAACTAGAGGCTCGCTGCTGTTGTTGACTGCACTGTGTGTTTAGCCTTGAGTAAAGCACTTTTAACCATCTCTGCTGCCGACACTGTAGCCACTGTATTAGATTCTTCTCTGGGAGGTGTTTTTTTATTAATGATCCTGTCCTGACATCTTTTCCATTACATGTTAGAAAACAAGTTGAAGAGCTTTTAGAGATGAGGCCCTTTTTCTAAGAATCCCCTTAGTGAATTCACTCAGATAGTTTTGTAACCTCTTAGAGACACATTTGTGTGAGTAAGCCTCCCGAGGGATCTGCTGCTACTACAGGATTTACCTCTCTCTAGCCCCAGGTTTTACCCCGTCCCAGAGGAATAAAATCAGTTCAGGCAAGGGAGCACAGCTGCAAAAAGCTTATTAAAAATAAGACTGAATTCGAGGTCCAAAGGGATGAAACTGGAATAAGATAAGGTATAGAGATGATTAGTAATCAGGAACCGTGATTAATCTTAATCAAAGGGTCATATTAAAGTCCAGGCTCTCGCTAATGAATGTAAGTGTGTTACTCTGGAGACTAGAAGGGTGAGTTTAATGGAGAAGTTTTTTATTGCAAATGAAAGGGAAGAGGCCTGAATCAATGAATAGCAGTGAGTTTACATTAGCTGTCTGATGAGGGGAGTGAGACATTAGGGTAATTTTTTAGGTTAAACAGAGAGAAGGATAACATTTTCTTACTTAACCATTTCAGCATGATGAAACGGTCCAATATAAAAAAAAAAAAAATCAAGCTGTATTCCTAAGTAAACAACATTGTTATACCCTGATGACTTGAATACATTTTACATAACAGTACGCACCTTTTCTCCTTCTTCATGGCTTCTTGTGAAAAGTGATGTCCACATACTGTGCATGGGTGGTTGCTGGATTGATGCGTTCTTCTTTCTCCTTCCTCCAGGGTACTCCAGCCAGTTTTGTCCGCTACCGAGTGGACCTGGACAGGTCGCCGTACAGTGGGAGCATCTTTGATGTGGAGGAGGAAACTGGAAGAATCATCACTAAGGTTAACCTCAATGAAGAGCCCAGCGTCACATTTAAGGTGAGCGGCTGTTTTTATGACGACAGCAGCAGTGATCAGCTTGTAATTACACTTCAAAGATATTAACGTTGCTCTGTCATTCAGTCAGAGACAATCAGAGTCCAGGAATTGTCCATTTCAAGTGAAAGGTTATTCATTTGGGAATTTTAGGGAATCCAAGCTAATCCCTCCTTAATGAACACATAACGTGAATGAGAAGTCTTAGTTAACTCAACAGTAACGACAATATAGTACATAAACTGGGGGGTGGGGTGGTGGTGGAGGCAGTACACCTGCATGATTATTATTGGACGTTAGTAGTCAACCGGTAGAAGCATGATTTCAGTGCTCTGCTGTACTAATAAAGTCAGACTTAATTTTGCTCGATTTTTAATAAAAAGGCAAATGTGAAACTTTTTTTCCAATAAATGTGTCAAGTCAGAGTGGGTAAAACATGGCTTATATTAGCTTTCAACATCTGAGATGAGTTAATCATGACGGTGGTGGCACTGACAAGTATAATTGATGATAATGCTTTTATAGTGATATTATTAAGATCTCATCCTCAACCTAAAATGCAAGAGTCACAGAGTTCTTTCAGACTGCAGAGACACGATCTACTTGTCATAGTTGATGTTCACTGCTCTGCCTCTCATGTCTCAATGTGATACAAGATGCAGGGAAGATCAGCAGGTCAGATCGACACTTTTTAGATCGAATAACATTTTTAGCCCATTATTATTGTCAGTGCCAGTGATCATGTCATTGCTTCTCTTGGGTCTGTGGCCAGCGATATTGAGTTTTTTTATTGATTGAACAAATTCTCTTCCAGGTGCTCACATGAAAGTTTTTTTTTTACCAATTTAAGGTGACCTTACATAGGCACACCTGTAGTCGTGAGCAGTAGACCGGGTGTGCTGGGATATTAGGTCCTAATGGGGATTTACGCTCTCATGTTGTCTGTCTACCTCTATCTGTCTCTTTTATTCTCCTGTGTTTTCCATTCTCTGTTTCTTTAGACATTGTCTGTGTTTATTCTCTTTCTGTCTATCTCTCCCTCTCTGCCGCCCCCACTCCCCCCTCTGTTTCCCCCAGGCCCCATTCTCCACAGTCTATGAATGTAGATCAATACATGCATACTCACTCTCAGGGAGCTTTGCAGGCTGCTCGCCAGATCCTATTTTGCCAGGCTGTCTTAATTAGAATGCCGAACATGTCTGCATACAAAAAAAAAATGCCTGGCAACCTCAGAAAGGGAATTATTTGTGTAGTGAGTAGTAGTATGGTTAAAAAAACATGCTCTTGTGCTTGCATTTGTGTGTTGCTTATGTGTGTGTGTTCTCTGCCCACTGCAGTTGTTTGTGATAGCCTATGATGATGGGGAGCCGGTGAAGTCAAACAGTACTTTGGTGGAGATCACTGTCCTTCAGCCTTCCCGCATCCCAATCTTCACTCAGGAAGAGTACAGGTACGTCCCCTTGACACAACTGTTGATGCAGCTGCTTGTCAGCTCACACATCAAAGGGCAGCTTAGGTCTGAGGCGGCAGACAGTGAAGGAGGCTGCAGAAAGTGGACAAGGTGCAGTCAAATCTTCCATTCAACTTGTGTAATACTTTGATTAATATTTAATCACTTGGTGAGTTATATATTCTACCTTGAACTGCAGCAAATAGCCGTGAAGTCACTATTACTCATGCTTTTATTATCTCGCAACAATGATAGCTGTGTGAGCATCATTGTGCTCCCAACACTCAGTGAAGTGGCCCCGCATTTGATTCTGTGTCTCCGTCTTTGTCATGCTCTCTTTTCCGTGCATGACTGATTAATGAGCTTTGAGAGAGAATATGCATTAGAGCTTGGGGGTAGATGCTGAAGATCATCACTGCTGTAAACCACATGTTTCTCATTGAGGACAAAGCAGGACTTCTCCCTTAATTTATTAAGAATCTCCTTTGACAAGATTAAGTGTTTGGACTGAAGCTGGCAGAGAGAGATGCAGGATGTGGGAGATGTCTGCTACACATGCAATACACGGCTCTGCAGGGCAGGGCCTGGGTGGAGCTTGTCTGTACTGATGTTACTGTGACTCGAGAGGAGGCCAAAAAGTCATTTATAATTAAAAATAAACATGGATTATTAACGCTGCAGCTTTGAAACATCTTCCATGAGCAGTGAGTACAAGCGTTAACAGTTGCATTTTATCATGTTGTGCTGCAGTGAGTACCTGTCTGCAGTGTTCACAAGATCCTGGCCAGACTGTGACGCTTCAAGGTCTGATGGCAAAGTTGCCTGGCACAGTGCAGTGTCGGGGAGCTTAAAGTAAAGCTTGTTTTAAGTGGATTGATTTACTAGCCTGTATGTCAGTCAAAGTAGGGAGTCTTGGCAGACAATCCTCTGTAACAGAATTTGATATGCCTTTATGCATAAGACAGGGAGTGTAAGTCCTGCCCAACCTGTCAACACATCATTTGAGGTGTGTGTGTATGTATATATGCATGTGTGTGTGTGTCTTTGTTTGTGCACAGGTCTGTCTTTCTGCCCCTCTGTTGTGAATGTGTGCTTTGTTGAGTGTGAGTACTTGTGCATTTCCCCTTCCTTGTACATCCTTTCTAATCCAGCACTTTGTGTGTGTGCTCACGTTCTCCTGTTGCTCAGCTTTATTCAATGATTGATACACAGGCGCAGCGGCACAGCCATTGAAAGGCCATTGATTAACGCTTTGAGTGAGTGCTCTGTCTGACGCACACACGGAAGGTCGGGACCATAGGCGCAGACCTCTGTAGGGTTTCACGTTGACAATGCCAGACACACTCAGTGGCAGGCCTGCTGTAAAATGTGCGCTGTGAAAGCATTAGCCAGGTGCTCAGGCCTCTCCTGCTGGACAAGGCGCTCTCCAGCGGAGACCGTCCAATCTGCTCGTTCTGCGATGAACTGTCTCCTCATTCCTCGCCTCTCTATCTCTCCCCAAGGAACCTTCTGAGCACAAATCACTCTCTAAATGTCTGCAGAAGATCTCGTCTGTCTCTGTGAAAGCAGTTAGTTATAGCAGCAATCAGGTAAGCTATGCCTACAGCTCCAGAGCAGACAATTAAAACAACTCTGCAGGGCTTTGGCTGACTTAATGATTTCTGCTCCTGCTTTATGGTTGGTCCCCTCCATCTGTCAGAGGGAAATGAGGGGCTCCCAGTCATTGTTGGCTCAAATAAATGGCTTAGACCATAGCTGCTACTGTAGCAGCATGTAGCCACTTTCTTTTCTGAAGGTTTGAGCAAAACACCTTATGTTGTGTCTGCGGAAATACAAATGTTATGCTTAGAATTTCACAATTGTTTGGATTAGCCACTCCGAAATAACAGGCTGCATTAAGTAATATTGTCAAGAAAGCAGCTGACTCAGCGTAATGTGAAAAGGTTACTTGTAGTGTTGAACTTACTTGGAAGTTTCAACTGTGCGGCCTTACACAGCTTTAAACCTCTTAGCTCACTGTTTTAGTTCTCTGGACCGCAAGTAGGCTGTATGAGTGTAACCGCCCTAATTGACCCCCCCATTTTATACGGCAGGTAGCCATGCTGAGCGTACGCCATAGCACTTGCCCAGCAGGAAGTGAGCACTACATGGTGAATAAAGTAAAAACAGAAAAGACACAAGGTGGTAGGCCAAAAAGGAGAGTGAATATTGAGCTAACATTTGTCAAGAGGCCAGAAATGAGCCCAGTGAAAAGGTCATGCCGCTCTGTATCTGCTGGATACGTGCAAACATATTAGCTATAACAGCTTGATAAGCCATTGGTGTGTTATGGCTGCCATCGGGGGTGTCTGTGGTAGGGCTGCACGATTCTCGCTTGAACTCAATGTGACTGTCACTGTGACTTGTGTTTGTATCTAGTTTTCTACCACTATTTTGACAGCAATCATCTGTCCGAATTGCAGCCCCCCAAAATAACCACAGAGTTGTATCAGCAACTCAACTTTGCTCTGTTCCAATTGACTCTGTTGATCGAAGCTTTATCTCCGGCCAGGTGGTAAGTGATTGACTCTATAATCCCCTTGTGCCAATAGTTTATTGGTTGGGATTATCTGGTAGTTTTCAGGGCCTTATAGCTTCATCATCTGCTGCAACTATGGCAAAACTTTTGCAAAGTATGTGTGCCTCATCATCATCATCATCACATTTCTTCACTTTGATTGATTGTGCTGTTGTTTTTGTCACCTAAGCCTTTTCTTTCACCCCGTTTTCCATCTCTGGAGAAATGCAACGCTGGTAAAAATTAATAAGAGAGTGGTGAAAAGCTGAAGGCAGGTACAAATCTCTAGGTACATTATGACATCTATAAATGCAAGGCGGTCCTTCCTCTGTGACATTATTGCCAAAAACAGTAAAATGCATTTGCCTTATTTCCTCCGTTCACAGGCTGATAAACCCTCCTGTGTCAGGAGGCCCTGAACTTTTATCCGTTAAGTCATGCAATTAATTTGTCTCATTCTTCACTGACAATATTCAGAAAATGACACAAGATGGCAGTTCTTCCATATCAGATATAGGGGGTCTGTGTTGTCCGCTTAAAATCAATTCAATTAGCATGACGCAGTTTGAGTCTATCAGCTCTAAAACATCTGAAATCCTCCTCCTGCCTCCTTGATACTCTACCTGCAGGCTTGATCAAAAATGTTATTAACTGCTTGGCATCAGATCTTCAGCAAATAGTCAATACGTCTCTACTCCCACAGCCTCCGAAAACTGCAGTTATTAAGCCGCTCTTTACAAAAAATAATCTGAACAATTTACAAATGAAGAGTTCCAGGCCCTTACAGGCAAAACCCAAGTAAATCTTGCTGTAGTCATGGACTCAGACCTAAATTCTAACATCCAACATCACACGTGCCTTGCAGCTTTTAGAATGCCTTTTTTTATTATTTCATTTTGAATATGTGAATTCATTGTAGCTAATGTGCATGAGCTGGACTGTTATATTTTCTGAACGGAAAAAAAAAAAACACTTTTGGAGTCCTTTTGTTGAACCACTCTTAATGGCTCTTTTACATGGAACTCACGGACACAACCCTTTGGGGAAGTCTTTAGCACTGAGCTCAGGGAGATGAGGAGGGGTAAGGCACTATCTAGCATGCTCCCACTATGTGAATCCCCCCCTCTTGTACTGAGGCTACTTCTCTGGCCCAGTGTTGTGAACCTGCGGTCTGAGCAGTTTTCCGTGCTGCTTATCTCCCCCACAGCACTTCCCCTTCTAAATCTACTCTAAATCGCATGAGACTTTTGCCTCACCGCTTCTGAGTATGTCATTTTGCTCTCCTCCTCCTCCGTTCACCCAAGCCCCCCACATCCCCTGAGTTTTTCCTCTCAGTATATATCTCACTGTCAGTTTCTTTCTCACTTTGTCTTCCCTTTACTTCTCTCCTCACTGTACAGTCAGTAGCCTATCATTTTCTCCTCAGCAAGGGGGTGAATTTCTTCCTGTGTGGGTATATGTGGTTCTGCGTGCATGTGCTCACACTTGAATTTGTGTATTTCTCCATAGAAAGTCACTTGATTGGTGTAAGTTTTGTGCTCATTGTGGTCATTAGTTTTTAGTTACTGCACATTAGCTTCTTTTTCTGTGACGTAATGATATTAACATATTTACATCTGTGTTTTTGTATTGTATATTTTCAATGCCGCATGCCTCATATAGTGTATCATAATAGGTAGGTGTTTGTATGTTTGTGTATTCAACTAAACTTCATAGATTTTTATAATACCGGTTATCTGTGCAGCATCTTTCAAAAGTTGGTCTTTTTCCTGATTGAAGAGAATTTCATTTAGGAGTGAAATGTCACACCATTATTTATTCTCTCTTCAGCAGTTCACTGTAGCAGCGATGTCGCAAACAGCAGATGTTGTGCCATACCTGTCACATTAATATGCAGTCTGGCAATCCTGAGCCCATTATTGAGTGATGCTCTTAGTTATACTGTTAGCATAGTACACAATGTCAACACTGAGTATTACTATGATCAACAACATGCTGTCACTACTTGTGCTTGCCGCCCCACTAATTACACAATTAGCGACAGTATGCTGAAATTATTGTGTAGGCATTTTGTTTGCTGCTCTATGCCTACATGCGTTTTCTTGGTTTCAGCATACACTCTTATGGGTGCCTTTTGTATGGAATAGAGGTACTACTTTTCTCAGCCTTGAGACATAGCTTTTTCCTATTCCTCCATTAGACATTGTTACTCTGGCCATTAATGTGAATGTCAGTGGCAATAGCTCAAACTGAGGAACAGTACGTCTCTTTTCTGCAGTTTCTTGACTTTTACAGACCACAGAGACTGCCCGTGTAAATTTTCTGTGGATGTCTGGCCACAGTGTTACCATTGATTTAATGTTCTCAGCAGTCTGGCTCACAAATGGCTGCACAATACCTGAAGTAGATAGATATCCCGTAGCCAGCAACAGTCGAGTCCACCACCATTAGCCACTAATCAAAGAGCAATACATTACTCATCAAATTAAAAGAAGAAAAATGTACTCCACCAATCCATATTGGGTCATTTTAGAGAAATTAAAGATAACAGCCCAAACCTGCGCCCTCCATCAACTAGCTGACATCTGGAGGAAAACTGCATTCATCGTTTTTAGAGAAAACAAATCCATGTCACATTTCCAATTCCGACAAGGCTGTAATTCTTACATAATTAGGCAGATGACATGCTTTCATAGCATACAGCTCTTTTATTGGCAGCCCACTTTCAACGTTTGTTTTGCCAGACGTGCATACAAGTGGCAGAGGTACTCACAGCCGACTCATCAATGTTGATTGCCAGGCATTAAAGGGTTAGCTGTAAACCCAACTGTGTGCTCTCCCACACAATGTCATCACGCCTCACTGCAAACCTATATTTAAAAAAGCTGGCTCAAGCCTCTCTGTTTCTATCCATCCATCCACCCATCTAACGCTCTGTCCTTCCTCCTCTGAATCACAGCTAGACAGTGTGGAGTGCTTTTTATGCTTCTGAAGGGCATGATTGATTTTCAGCCGCAGGTTTGAATCTGCTGCCCTGAGCCTTGAACCTCTAAGCACCAGGAGCGCACTGACCTTTCACTTGTCTCTGCTAAGTAGGCAGGCATCACTTGGCTGTCTAACAGACGCCAAGTCACACTCATTGCACACATCCCAAATATCAGCTAAAGGTCGATGGTGAAAGCCAGGGAAGAAAAGCAGTGTGACCTATCATTAAACTAACTTTCCAGATAATTATCAGTGAACATACCAAACCAACAGTACGTATGTGCACAAACTATATAAAACCAGTGCATGGTGCTCAATAATTATGTTGTTTGTACTTGGATTTCTGAAGTGTTTGGTGAGCTATTTGTAGCTTGAAGGGTCAGCTGTCACATTATGCTGAGTGATGGTGAAGCAGGGCATTATTGTCTAAGCTTTGGGACAAATTAAAGTCCTTCTCTTATGTCCTGACATGCCTCCAAGTTATTTTTCCTCTGTAATTTCTGTAATTTTAACAGAACAAAGGATGAAAAGCAGCACAACAAGGAGAATGTGAGGGGCAAGTGCAATGACAAAGACTCCACTTTACTTGAATATGAACACATTTAACAGTGAAGAGGGCGATATTATTCAGCTCTTTCTGTCCTCCTATGGCCTGAGGTCACACTGTGATGACTGACAAAGAGACATAATGGAACATTTCTATCTGTCTGGCCAGACAAAGGAACATATGAAACTAAAAGGATGACATTAACTGTAAATAGTTCATCAGTTTAACCTACAATATTTCTTTGCTCTGCATGCATGAACAGAAGACATATTTGATAACATACATGAAGTTTTGAGCTCCTTTGCAGCTGAAAATGACAGTTGTGAAACATCACCAAGTAAATGACCAAGTAAATGTCAAATTAAATGGTTTGGGAGAGCATAACACAACCCTGTGCACCTAATAGCGTATTCATGTCACATCTGATTTATTGTAATTACAGGTTTCCAACATCTAAACAGCCTTCACGTTCACATCAAAGTCATAATTATGACTGGGGAAACTCAGATTTCTCTGAAAGCTCCAACTTGGCACTTAATAATACGGCAGTGCAACAAATATGAATGCATCACATCAGCCAGAGTCTTTCATCCAGTGTAATTAAACTGAAATGTAATGGAGATGGTGTTGTGTTGTCAGTGCACCATATTTTAATTCTCACACAACCTTCTCTGCAACCACCTCGACAACGTGAATGCTTGCAAGTTTCTTAAATTGGATTCTTTCCTTTCTCTACCATCCATCCCATGAGATGTGACATAAGAGACATGTGACTTGGCCCTCACTGGAAACATTCAAAAAGGGGCTCTGTAATTTGTGGTTGCCTGACCAGCACACAATTTCTGTTACTGATATTTCCTGCAGCATTCTGCTAGTTAGAGAGGAACTAAGGGCTTTCTGTAGGTGAGGCCTCCAGCTGTTGGTGTGGTGGAATAGATCTTTTGGCCAGGAGCAGTAATTTGACTGTAAAACATGCAGGGGGACATCAGTATATACATTGCACAGTGTGATATCACATTGCCGGCCTCAAAGGCTGGCCCCAGTTTGGGCAACAAACTCGTCCACTAGCCTCCAGACGTACACTGGCCAGCTCTCCTCTGGTGTACTAAATGAGCCAGTGGATGATATGTGAAGTGATGTCTTGTGGGCTGACATGGCTAAGCTGGCACAGAGTGCTACCACTGTCTGGCAGCGCAGTAAATGTTTCTCCAGCTTTGTTAATGTTTTCCATCTTGCCCTCCAGAAGATGTTTGATTGAAGCTTCTGTCTTTCTTGTGGAACTCAGAAAAATGGCTCACTGTGAATACAACAGAAATTCTGGGTCTGCTGTGGCAAGATAAGTGATCAGAGGAATAGCTGAGGGAGGAACATGATCACACGAGGGCTTGTAAACACTTTTCTTTCTTGTTTTACTGAACATGATAGTTTAATGTGAATACTTGCTTTAGTATTACTTGGTGTCGGAGGTGTTGGATTTCTGGGATGTTTGTTAGCACCAGAGAGTTTTTTGCTAAATCCTCTTAGCAAGTATGAGTCAGCAGCTCATAAACAGTCTGTGCTAATATCTGCTAGTGTTGAATTTGGTTTACAACAGAGAGAGCATTTGCTGGAGGAGGTGATGAATTGTTCAAATTTTAGGAATTTGAGCAAGCCTCAATTTTTATAGATAAAACGTATAATAATAGTTTTGAATTGAAGTAGCTTGGGATAATGTTGTGTTTGGAAGCTTCAGGGCTTTCATATTAGCATAAGCTGTGCAATACTTGGAAGCTGAATGTCAAATTTACACTTAATGCATTAAAAAAAAAAAAAAAAAACCCTTTTAGATGAGCAGTTGAGCATTCGGAGTGTTTGTGAAATTGCCCCCATCTCTTTTAGTAACGGGGCATTGACATTAGTTGCTTACAAAGAGTATATTACCATATTCACATTTAAATATGTTGCTCCCCTTTTCTTTAACATTAACGCTGAAGTGATGCAGACCTAAATTTCCTGTCAAAATAGACTTGTGAAATATATTAATGACATATAGTAGACGTCAGTGTCAGAGGCCACAACACAAATGTTTTGAATCTGCATCATATTGCACTGATAATTGTCATGAGATAAAGGACGATTGTAGATTCAAACAGGCCATCTTGCTATGAAATGCTGTGCTGTGAAAGAGGTGGTGGTACTGTTGCTCACACTGTGAACAGCATGGCCTGCAGCCGCCGCTCCCAGCAAGAGGAAGAGAGAGAAGGTAACAGGAAGTGCTAAGGTGCAAGAAGGTAACTCAAGTGATAATAACGATAAGATAGTTCAAAGGATGTAGAAAAGTAGTAAAATGCAATTTTCTTCATTGCTGTTGCAAGCATATGCACATACATAACCATAAATGCACTGCAGTCCACGCTGCCCGCCATGATTTCAGCCCTGGAATTTTTGGAGTTAAATGGTGAGTTCACCTGAAGCACAAAAAACAAAACAAAAAACGCATTTTCATTCATTCCTGGTGGTATCTGGTTTCATGTGCTGAGGTTTTGAGTTGAGGTATCTGCCTTTAGGTTTCTGCCACCACTACCATACATCACAGAAACAATGTCCCTGCTTCTCTGTCTCATCCGCAGACTTCACTGTGGACAGATTTCACTGGTACTATCTTCTGTTGTGGGTTGAAAATAGCCTCACCCATGCATGCACAAGGCTCGCCCTGCACTCTGATAGTGCACATGCTCAAAACCAACACATAAAGAGCTTTCCACACAGCATGCCAGAAGCAGAAAGACCTTTTGTGACAGACAGATTTTATTTTTCATCTACCATCACACTTTGCTCTGTATTATAATGTAGATAGGAGTATTTGAATTTCAATAGCAGTTTTGTATTTTAGTGGGCTGCACGGAGCTCTTGCAGAGGATGTGTGCTCCTGCATCTTTTATGATGTGTTAATCCAATTTAATCTGTACTTTCTGATAGGCAGCATTAATGCAGTAACCTTTATGTCACTGTGTCATTGTGGCCTAGTTGGATGTTTTGTTCACAGTTGTTGGTTATTTTCTCCGCAGTAGCAGCAGCATATTATGTATTCTAGGTAAAGAATTGACTCTTGCCAAATGAATTAGCTTTGTAATACCCTGTTAGACCCTATACTGTTTTCTAAAACCTTTTGAATATCTTCACTGGTTGCAGGATCTCATAATAGCTCTTTTTTTTATCTGTTTCTTGTTTGCCTCTCACCTCTTCACCTCTCCGTCCCTCTTCAGTCTTCCCAAACATAACCTACAATCTTTGAAGTTCACCCCTCAGTCAATAACATACTACAGTTCAAATAATATCACATTAAATGAAGGATGGTGCACTCTTTATCTCAGCGTGAACCTTGATTTTAATGGAGGGCAGTGCTTGAAAAAGGAAAATATATTTTCCTATGTTTCATGGTAAGAAAAGCAATATCTGTAATTCTATCAAAGAGCAGACTTGTATTTTTGAAACTATTCTACACGATACAGTATTTACAGGCTTAGAGTATTACAGCACAGTTTATAACATCTGGAGCTGGGATATTGTGATTAAATGCAAAGCTAAAGTACTCAGACAGTCATCTTCATATTCATTTTGAATACGCTAATGAAACTTGAAAACCTTTAATAAGATTCAGGTTAAAAGGCTATTTCCTGTGTAAATCATGCTGTGTGACTGAGCTGACTTTGCCTTGGCTGTCAAAATCCCTTAGAACCACGGTTTTAATAGAGAACATGAGCTTTGGATTCACAGCAGTGTTTTTTCCTTTTTGTCTGCTTCTGTTGGACGAGGAGTTGAAATGCATTGCCTATGTGCAATTAGGCTCAAGTCGGAGGAGCCTCTGCTTGTCACTCTGTGAATTTGCTTCCAGGCAGGAACAAACAAGTTAACACCAGGGTGACATAACAGCTAGCTAGCAAACTCTCAAGCACATATCCACCACAACAGTCATCGAATTAGGCTGATTCATAATTGCTGAACAAAATGTTCAGCGTAAAACCAGCAGTCAGGCAGAAATGTGCTGCAACACATTAGCAAGGACATACTTATGGGCATTCACACACTGCTCATGATGATGTTTGGTAGTGAGTGCATTACAGTTAACTGTGTCATGTCTGCCCTTGTTGTGGTGTAAGACCTTTATGCAGCAAGGCATCCACACACCCACCAGAAGAACACGGACTTGCACCTTATGAGGTCACTCCTTGTATCTCCCAGCGTGTCCATGGCTGCATGTTCGCTCTGTGATGCAACGCACGAATAGAGAGGCAAGGCGAGGTAGAAAGGGAGTCGACACGGTAACAGCGGCCCCTGTGGCGCACGACGAGGTGTATACGCCTCTGCCTTGTCTCGTAAGCATCACTCCTCCATTGGCCCTGGGGCAGAGTGCTCGCTGACACCTGTGCGCCGCCCGCGCCTCTCAGTGGCGTTCCATTCACCCTCTCTCATGTTGACACCGGGACTCTCTGCTGCTGCCTGTAGACATGTCAGCATCTTCCTCTTCCCTTTATCTCTCTGTCTCTGTCTCTGTCTCTCTCTCTCTCTCTCTCTCTCTCTTTCTTTCTCTGGATGGGATTTTTTTCCTCATCTGAATATGAAAAGAATGAAAAGTGGCTTTGGCCCTGCTCAGTACTACATGGTATTGCATTATGTATAATTGACTCTTTGAATTTGGGTACTACTTGACTGTTGCATTCACAACTTATTTACCTTCTCTGGTATCTTCAAGTGTCAGTATATCAGCCATCTCATAGCTACCCCTTCTTAATTATTGGATAATATTAAAGAGCTTGTGCTCAAGTAGCTTTTTACCTCGCTATGACATTTTATGCTCATACTGTACATCTTTCTCTCTGCCCTTCTATCTGTCTATCTACCTATCAGTATCTGCTGTATCTAACCTTTCTGTCATCCTTTCTGTCTACATGTGGATACACCTTTATACTAATCTGCACACTTCAAACACCTTCACACCCCCCTTGGCATTTTTCAGCAGCTTACAACCCTCAGGCAGAGCCACTTTGTAGGGAAGTGATAACATGTCAGTTCTGCCTCTTCCTGGCAATCACACCATGCAGTCCGGTGCTAGTTCCACACATGCTTCCATATCAAACTCACGCTCAAAGAACAACCCGATGAAAACGGATGAACGGGTCAGCACAGGTTATCCAGCCCTGCACCAGACCAGAGTTAAACCAGAAAATTTGGAAAATTTGCAGAATCTCATGCAGGAACCACTCAGATAAGCAGCTTCGTTCTTAAGGGGAATGTACAATTTTAGGGAATATGTCATATGGGCCAATATTCTGATATTCAGAATTTTTTCGTAGGTATGAACAAAAGAGTGGTGTCATATGAGTCACATTCACAGTCTGCCTTTCTCCAAAAAAGGGAAAGACACTTGTTCGACTGACGAATTACAACACCCAAACCTGAATGAATTTGGAGTCACAGACATAAAATTAAGTGAAAGTATATTAGATTTATTTTGCACATTTTGACATGACAACAGTTCAGTGATTTATTTTATTGTATTGAATTCCTTCAAGGTGTTTGCTACATATATTATATGAGTCTGAACAGACATGGATGTAAACTACAACTTGACAGGTTGGTGGAGGCATACAACCATGAGGGTGTAAGTCTGTTTTAATATCTAACTTCATGTCAGTCTGTTCCCTGCATGTGTTATGTTACCTCTGCTAATTGGAAGTTCCACAGTGTGAAGTTATTTTCACTCTTGGGTAACACTGTTGTCAATTAATTTTGCCCACAAATGAAGTGGAACAAGTGACCTTATATTTCAATGTGGAGGCATCAATTGCACTAATGATCCAATCTGACGAATGCACACCTCCTCATGAACAGGTGGTGTTCATCAGACTGACACGAGCAACTCGAGTTTGTGCAGTTTAGAAAGTCTTGGATTAGGTCTCATCAGGATCTAAGTTTAGGATAACATAAAAATGTTCTTGCATGAGACCTGTTGAATTTGGGATTTCAGAGGCTTATGTCACAATTTATGGGTCTGGAAGAGATTTTGAAATGATCACTAACATGCAGCGAAGCTCAAAAAGAAGTATTTTGGGGGCATTTTGCCTTAATTGGAGGGTAGTTGGTGCTTGCCTCCACCTCAGGTTTGCTCAAGCTCCACACTGAAGCCCTGGTCACACAAACTGCCATGAAGGGGTGAGCAGAAAACCCAGCTCTGAGCCTCATGAATGTGACACATGAGGCCGATTCTACATGGCTGTCGCTTTGAGTATATGTAGGTAGAGCAGGCAGTAGAAACAATATCACTGGCAAAGAGGATTTCTTGCATAATCATGTACTGCTTTGACCAACCCTGCTACTTGACCTTTTGACCATTAGTCAGGTTTAAATAGTCACACACAGCTGAATCTATGATCACTGACATGTATCATAAACAGGGTTAGTGTGTGAAATATGTATCAGCCTCAGCCAGAAGAGAGTTGTTAGCATGTGTTGAAATAAGTCTCATCCAGCCAATGACATCCCCACTTCTGGGCTGTTAATCTCCAGAACAGACATGAGCTTGCCGAAAAGTGTATTAAAAGTGACGGCACATACATTTAGTGACATCCACTGTGTCACCCTTGGTTCCAATGAACGGCTCATTTATGTGACTGATTTAGAGCCACCCGTCTCACATTGTTCAAGGGCTCGCCTCTGTGTTTTTGTCAGCCTGTTCCAGAGCCAAACAGGTAATCTACTTATATGGTGGCCACATTAATGAATTGGTTCCCATCGCTGTGGCACATGGTGTGGCTTCGTGCTCCTGGATGCCACAGAGACAGCAATTATTCAGTGACAGCCCAACAGTGCACCTGGAGGGAAATTGAACACAAGCCATTTAGTATTATCAATAACACTGTATTTTCCATGAAAGGCTGTGTGAGCACATGCAGTTCAGTCGTTTCATCGCAGCAAACACTCAACAATATTATCTCTCGGGATGGCATGCTATATCATCCTCTACCCAGGGAAGTGGCTCATATTTTCCAGAATTATTCTCAAGCGGAGATGTCCTTGGGGAATGTTTGTCTCCAGAGATAGTAACTGTAGCCCTCAGGATGGATAGACAGATTTTTTTTTGCTCAGTGTCCTTCAAGAACGTACTGTTTTAACCTTTGTTTGCCTCTGAAACTTTGCAGTATATTCTATAGTGACTGTTACACCTGCCAACTGTCTAAAAAGTTACTGACTTTGTTGTCTTACACCAGTGAGCAGCAAAGACAGTGTCATTTATTTCCTAAACACCTGTGCATCCTTTCAGAAAATTAACTTCTCTGTTTCTATGTGAATTAATTCCTTCCTACTCTTCATCTTCACCCTGGCAAATTGGTCCAATCTTCCTTGTGGAAACTCTCGCAGCTGCAGTCCTATACTGGGGGAGTTGCTTCATAAAATAACAATCAACCCAGAAGGGAAGCTTTGGATAATTTTAGTATTCATGTCGCAGAAAGTGTTGGAAGTGAGGGGTCAGTAAAGACTAGAGATGAAAGAGAGATTGATTAATTAATTAACATGCTGTAAAGTTGGACTGGAGGTGTGTAATTGCCTCCAGTCTTTGTTTAAGATAGCGTCTGCTCCTAAAAATACCCTCTAACACTGACATTGACTGTATAGAATATGACTGATTATGGTGTGAGTATTACTCCCACCACATTATCACAGATTTCTTCCCGCTGCAGTGAATAATTGTGCAATTTTTAATGAAAACCGCAAAAGAAGGCATAACACAATGCATGCCCGAACGCATACGTGCACTCGTCACATGCGGAGATGAGATAATAAGTGAGAGAGCAGTCACAGTATCACAAGAGGGTGTCACAGTGGGATGACATTATCAGCTTAAATCAGCCCTCTCCGGCACACCACCAAGACAGGGTTCCCTGCTATTTATGGCAGCTGTAATTTCTATGGAGAGTGGTGACAATCATATCTGCTGGATATGATTACCCACTTGTGCGTCTGATAGTCATTAGCTGTTACAAAGTCTCACTTACCGGGGGGGGGGGGGACACTCAAATCTGTTCACAGAACAGTTCATGCTGCATTTACTGTCAAATCTTTTTTTGGATGCTATTTTCCTGATTTTGGGTGAACAGGTCTCGGCTCAAACTTGCTCAAAAATCATTACATTCAAGGCATTTGATGAATTGATAAAATAAAGAGCAAGTAAAAAATCAGTTGTGGATTAAAACTCCCACCACCAAAATATTCTGCATTTTTCTGATTTTAATCATTTTCAGTTCTGCTTTGAGAGCCGCTTGTCCTGGTCTGGGTTTTATGTTGTACTCCAGCTCCTCCTGGTGAAAACCCCAGCACTCTCAAAAAGGTGAAAGATCTAATTCTTCAATAATATGCAGGGTCTGCCCCGGTGTCTCCTCCCAGTTGGATGTTTCCAAACACCCCCCAAGAAGGAAGCAGTCAGGAGGCCCCCTCACTAAGAGTCCAAACAACCGCAGCTGGTTACCCTCAATACAAAGGAGCAGTAGCTCAATAGAGAGGTTTTCTTGAGTCGCTGAGTTCCTCGCTTTATCACGTAGAAAGAGGCCAGCCACCCTGCAGAGAAACCTCATCTCAGCCGCTTGAATCTTCAATCTCGTTCTTGCGGTCACTACCCAAAGCTCGCGGCCGTAGTTGAGAGTCGAAGCGAAGGCTGAGCAGAAAAATGAGAGCTTTGCTTCCCGGCTCAGCTCTCTCCTTACATCCATGCTCAGATTAAAGTCAGTGTTAGTGCAGCTGATGCACCTAACCCGCAGTCTGTGTTCTTATTCTCACTACTAAGTTACCATTGGATATGTGGGGAGATTTGGCTGCGGTCCAAGCAGTTGTGGGTGATTTATTTATAAGTCATATTTTTTTCCAAACTACATTGTGCTCCCTCGGAGTGAAATCGTTTACTTATTCATTTCCCAGGGAGGAAAAAATCATGTGCTCCATTGTTATCTGGAGAATGGAGCGATGTTAAAGAGAACCTTAAAACTACAGAAGGAAAGGACAAAGTAATCCATGCAAAGCAACATAATTGGAACAATAGGTGGCCGTTGTTGAACGGTTTCATTGAGATGTTGTAAATTAGGGTTTTTTTCTTATTCAAAGCAGGTTACAAGAACTGAAAAAAGCAAAAATACGCAGCATGACAACATGATTCTCAAAGAATTCTTAAGAGCAAAAAGCTTCAATAAAGTTGTCACCTTATTAAAATAAATGCCTAATTCATTTTTTGACAAAAATGATTTTTTTTTTTTTTTTTTTTGCCTAAATCAACCCCTTCTGATGCTGCCCACCTTTGGTAAAATTTTTCTGAAAAACTTGACTTAGGTGATTATTTTAAGAAGGCGACGATATGAGAAACCTCTGGTGGATTCTTTACAAAATATTATAAATTATCAGAAACATTTACATAATGTCAGGAATCAATACCTACTCTGACAATTCTGTTCAGAATCATGCTTGAAGTGGGAATTCAGTGATTGAGCTGACTTTATCAGTTTGAATTTATTCCAAACATTACATTTTTTTATCATAATGTACATAGATTAACTGTAGCTTTTATAACTGCTTTGTATTCATCTTAACCCTGTTTATACTGTGCTTTTGATGTTGGAATATCTGCCACTGCTTCGGGCAGCTGCACTGAGTCTTAATACCGTTTGTCTTATGATTTGTGTTCCATGTCTTTCCAGGTATCCTCCAGTTAGTGAGCTGGCTCCATTTGGCACCCCAGTGGGGACGATTCTAGCTGCTGCTATCAATCAAACCATCTTCTACTCCATTGTGGCAGGAAATGAACTAGGTACTACAGATCATATACATTGCTATACAGTCAGTTAACCCTCATCTGCAAGTGAATGTTTTTTACTTTACATTACAATAGATTGTCTCTTCCAACACCCCTGCCAAACACACTTGCTCAAATTATGACACATGCTCTGTGTTTGAAGTGTCTCAGGTTTTATTTTTCCATATAAAAGAAAGATGCTTTAGTGCCAGTGTGTCAGCTTCTACAAAGCCTTTTCTCTGACAACTGCAGTTGTCCACGAACCAGATTTCCATCACAGTAAAGGAAAAAAGGTGTTTTGACTAACATCAAATTGTGTGCAAACACAGCTTGAAATACTCCTGAGAAAGCGCTCACATTTTTTTGAAAACTGTGGGATGCACGCCATCGCCATAGGTACTGTTTGTCCTATCTTTGTCTAGAAGCAGTGAGACAATCTTGCAGCTTTAGACGGCTTTTCACACTTGTTGGCGAAGTCTGAAGAGCATAATTACACCCTGGGAGAGAGAGAACACCAGACAGGTGTGAGGTTAGCTCAGATATTTAAGCCAATAGTAGGATCCGTACCTGTCAGCTGGAGAGAGGGACAAGCGTAGAAGGAATCTGTCAATCAGGAACTCTTCTTGCCATGCACCTCAAGTGCTCCTGCAGTGATCTATGTCATGTGGAAACAGGAGCTAGAGTCACTTTTCCTTAGGTGCTCCCGGCTCAAGGCCTAGAGTTCTATAAATCTGCCTCCAGGCTCTGAGCAGTAATATTCTCAGAGAAAGCAAAAGCGTCCTGAAGCATGACCTGTTTACGTAATCACAAAGAAGTGAGGGTCTTTCCCTGCCATGTAAACACTTTTAAAATCCATCCAGCATTGACTTGATGCAGTTTTTGTGATTTCCTTATTTTCTCCAGTGTTGCCACGCACAACAGGCTGTTATTTTAAATTATTCTACAGCCCATGTTTGAATATTAACACCTGTTTTGGTAATCGGATAATTGAACCTCGGCAGGTTCGATGTGTGGAAGATGCTAAAACGTTTCTGTTGAGCCACAAAGAAAAAAGAGTACAAATTAATACCTGCAGAGGGTCTGTTAAGTATTGATCCAGAGACATGTAGAGCCAAGAGTGCATACACAGCTCAGCCATGTATCTCTGGTCAGAACGCTATGAACTGTGCTTCCATCCGTTCTGTTACACGTGTCTTAATTTTGTCTTTTTCCCTTTTTTTCCTGTTTGCTTCCAGGTCATTTTCAGGTGAACAGCAGCACAGGTGTCATCTCCACAGCTAAACCTCTGGATTATGAAAATGTGACCACCTACGTCCTCCGGGTCCAGGCAGACTCTATGGTGGTTGTCATGTCCAACCTGCGTGTGCCTTCAAAAAGTAAGAAAGAGCAGCCGATAAATGGCTGAATGTGGAGGCTGTGTTGAGTCGTAGGCAGGGATGAAAGTACATAGCATGTAATTCCAGGTGTTGCATTTATATTTAATCATAATCCCTCACTGTGACAGATTCCAATTGAATACAGTAGAAGAAATTCTAACGCAGCTTATTTTTATCCGTCATGTTTATTTTACCACAGAGCTGTTTTGCATTAAATGTTTGTACGTATGTGTTGATTATTACCTGCTTAATTCTGCTTTACAAGCGCCACGCTGAAGAAAATCAAAACTCACAGAAAGATTTAACAACCTCATAGGCATGCATCAGCAGCTTCAGCTGTGCTGTGAAAATGACAGCAAAAGTACCGTCTACGTCGGAAACTCCACAGTCTACATCATTATAAAGCTTGGACATATGAAATCTGTTTGTGCCATCGACACTGTTAGGCTGCAAGTTTGGATCAGAACAAGATAAGCATTTTTGTCACAGTGTACTTTTCTGCTTTATGCACCGTTGCCTTTCTTCACTGCATTGATCTATTTGTATAATTGGTGGCAGGTTTGATGGTTTGTGGATTTTGGAGTGAGTATGTACTGTATTTGGTGGTTTTCTTGTGCAGCTCAGCAGCTGCTTTTCCAAAATCTACATTTTTAATCATTTGTTAGCCTGGATTAGTTTGTTTACCATGACATTTTCACACATTCGAGCTGAGATGAGATGTCATATTATTTGAATAACTATGTTGAAGTACCAGTTGTTATTATCTCAGTGCTTTCAAAACATGGTTGATATTTAGCCGACCTCCGTTCCACCCGCAGGGCGCTAGCTCACTATAGATCATTCACTGCTAGCGCTATGAAAAGCTGAATATGAACATGTAATATATGCATTGCAATATATGCATATTTGACTCGCAGCTTTCAGTCATGGTAATTATTAAAGATAACTTTAAATATATGATATATCCCAACCTTCAACCCAGCATGTCAGTGCAACAATATCATAAATCCTTAAAAACATTAGGTCCAAATTAGTCACAAGAGTCATAAATAGCTCATTTGTTTTAATTTAGGCAGACCGCCTCCAAAACGAGGGTGGGTGACAAAAGATTAATCATAGCAGATTCTCGGTTAATGCAACTCTGTGTGCTCCCGTTCTTACGGCCTCAGCGTGCTTGAAACGAACTAGATCATACAACTGCATCCCACTAACTCCCAGCTCTCTCTCGAACAGTTCACTGTCTTTTGCATAAAAGGTGGATAATGGTGCAGGTATGATAAGATACAATGCTTGCACTGAAATTCTTGACATTTTTCATCCTTTTGCAGCTTTGTTTAAGAGATTTACACACATATTGAACAAACGTTTACACATATGACAGTTTTCATGGACATACATCAAACAATCATGACAAGCAAGAAACAGGATGGACTGATGTGTAAAATAATTCTTCTTCCTGTTAAATTTAAATAGAAGAACTCTAAATTGGAGGCAGAATTTCTTACTATTTTCTCTCCTTTAAAGCTTTTATGATGTTGCATTTGCAGTATCACAAGCAGCGACGCAAGTACTTTAAGAGAGCTTGAGAGAGAACTTCCTTTCCTCATACATGGCCAAGTGCTGCGTAAAGCATGCATGATTATCCGATTGCTTGTTTTAGAAAGTTACACAAATGTCAGAAAGGAGGTTTGAGTTGCTGTTTGACCCTCCGAGAAGCACTTTGTTTGAAGCATACTGAGACCGCGTCCTTTGCAGGCCGTATCGCAGCTGCAATATCACGAGGCTTGATTATGGATAGTTTACTCACAGAGGTTTTGTAAAATGATGGATGAAGTGCTAACAAGTTGGATTCATATCACACCATGGATCCATTTGCGCTACCAATGAATAATCAATGAACCTACTCTACCTGCCTCTCTCCTTCTTACACCGTCTGTCTCTCACACACTAATGACAGCAATTACAAGCGCACAATACTCCAGCATGCACACCCGCATCACTTATCCGGTGGATGTAAAGCAGAGGACTCTCTCCCACACAGGGGAGAGAGCTTCCTTGGCATCTACAGGCTGACGTCCTCTTTTGGCAGAGTGCAGAGAAGCCATTTCTTCCCTCACTTGAATTAATGCAGATCAGGGCTCCACTACAGGGAATATCTTTCTTCTTATTGATGAGTCTTTATTGAGTTTATCAGAACATTACTGGAGTGCACTGTTGTATGCAGCATGTACGCACGTGGCCTTTGTGCACACATGCGTACAGTACATGCTCTGACAATCACGTTCACAGGCACACATGTAATCTTCCAGGGTAAGATTTAATTAAGCATGTTTTCTAAATGATAATTTGCTCTAAGGCACACTCAAACTTTCCCTGTCTTAGCAGCAATCCCTCCTCTTAATGAACTGTATCTTTCATGCATCTTAATGACTGCGCGTGAGAGCGAGAGAGGAGGGCGGGGGGCTATATTTATGTTTTTTAGGTCCTGATACTCTTAGGGTGGAATTTAGCCACTTTCCACAAAGAGAGGGGGGAGAGAGGAACTCTGCAGACCTCTTCCCCATCCCCTGCAGTCCTCCCTCTGTGCCTCACACTACAGCTTTTGTGCCTGTGATTTGATGTGCTGTGTTTTTGTTTGTCCAATTCCCCTGGTGCGTCCTTAGCTCCAATGCCACATGACTTTACATTTTTGTGTGCCGCCAGGAGAAAAATGGTCCTTGACACTGCATATTTTTTACCTAAATTGCAGTGTTGGAATGTTTTTGCGCTGTACATAGTTATGCTGTACATTGCGCACTGTAGGTGTAACAGTGACAAATTAGGGGGGCAAATGTTTAGAGTCAGTATATGTGTGTTTTCCTTTGAAAGGCACAGGATGAATATTTGAAAAGGCTCACAAAAAGACCAGTGGACCAGCAAATTTTGATTTAAAATACTGCATTTTCTGCCTCTTTCAGCATTTATTTCTCACACTGTTTCCTCTGACTCCAGGGAAATTCTGGCTGCTTGATTATTGGATGTCCTCAAATTATTATCCCCAGTTATGTGCAAATTGCTTGCCTGTGAAACTTTCCATCTTATATTGATGGTATTGTGCACCAAGTTGTGGGGAAAGCAAACTTCTCAAACAATAAATTTTGCCAGGTAGGCTTCACATAAAAATAATGGCTGAGCAGGCAAGATTTTATCATCTTTTTTTTTTTTTTTTTTTTTTTTTCTCCACAGAGCCATATTTCACTCAGTGTGTCTGTGTTAGCACTAATTGGTTGGTAAACAGAATGCAAACGGGCTCAGTTGTTTTTCTGATCTACTTATTGGGGGCAGTGAGAGAGGAGTCATCTGCGTACTTCAGACTCCGTTTTTCTGGATCTCGAAAATATTAGCTGAAATCAAAACAAAATTAACCTCCTCATTATTGACTCAAAGTTGTCAGATTCACCAAAATAGCCTCTCACAGTGTTTCATTAGAAAGGCTTGATGTAGGACTAAGGGAACAGCAGCATGCAATTACAAATCCACTTCAAATAGTTATTGCAGTGCAGCTGAAAATGACTACTAAATGTAGAGGGGTTTTCTTAAACTCGCTGAGGCCACTTTGGGTCAAAATGGAACCAAGCAAATAGTCATTTCTGTTTGCCGTGAATATTTTAACATGAACTATTTTCAGTGAAAGTTCAAAAGATAGGTGAATGTGATGCCTCAATTTCAAAATGAACAAAATTGATTTCAAAATTGGCCCGACCGCCGTCGTCAGATGATAAAAAAAAAACTACACACTTTATTTAAAATTGCTGATGGCAAGCCAAAGTGATCTTATTTGACTATATACTGTGATGTTTCCACTGATGACTAGCTTGCAAAAATATTCTGGGAAATGAATTCAAGCGCTCTTTTGAAGTTGTGGACCAGTTGATGACCACGAAAAAATGATACTGACATGACAATTTTGAGGCTGAATAACATTTCATCAACGCCAATCTTCAGAGATGTGTTTATTCTACAGATAGTAGCAGTAATGATAGAAACTTTTTGGGATGCTGTGTCCCAGTTCTCATTTTGAGAGGGTGCAGCAAACCTGGGTGATCAGATGCACTGAAGCACACAGTTTGGAGGTTAAGGCTGTTGTTTTTTGTTTCATGTGAACTGGCAGAAGAGGCCTCAGGTCTTGTGCTATGCTAGATACATACTAGATCTGTATTTATGACTGAACTACTTCCACAGGACTTGAATGCATTCTCATGCCATTTGCTTTTTGCAGCTAACACAGCCAAGGTGTTCATTGACGTGCAGGATGAGAATGACCACCCTCCCGTCTTCTCCAGGATGCTCTACATAGGTGGCGTGACAGAGGACACCAAGATCTTCAGCTCTGTGCTCAAGATAGTGGTAAGAACAATTTTTTTTTTAATTAACATGCATGGAAACAGACAACTAAAGTGCCTGATGCGCCCACTTCTTCAACACTTAGCCTGCAGCCGTGGTGGGAGAATTCATCCGATCTGTTCTCTGCGGCACAGTTTCATCTCCTCCTTTATCGCTCGCTACATCTCGACCTCATTTTCGCTCTCCCCACCGTCTGTCCAGGAGCAGGTGGGATCAGAGTGAGCTGAGTGGTGTAATCCTACTATGTTCACAGAAGCATGGCTGGACATCGTATCTGATTATCAGCCTGCTCTGCCAAGGTTTCACTTAGTCATCCTGTGTACTACACTCTATCTCTGTTCTTCGTTTGTGGGTGGATGTGGTTGAACTGTACATTTAAGCTTGTATTTGTGTACAAAATCCTTGAGAAGCAGTGCCTGCGGTGTTTTCCTTGAATGTCAGCGGTACAGCTGACAGTCATGCATTTACAGAATCACTGTATTCTTCTCATGAAGTTTGTTCATTTGTCAAAGTTGAAGAATATTTGTGTTTGCTATGGTTTTTCCTCATAGAATGTCTCATATGTATTTAAAGTAGTATTTAAATACAGCCATGGAAAGGCATAATTTCCACTGGGGATGGTGGGTACATGTCCTTCTCACTTGTTAAAATGTTCTTTTTGTTCCTGTTTCCTGTATTGTGTCAAGTTGATGTTATTACTTAAGTCTGTCTGCTATCTAACTATTCAGCCAGCAACATCCACTTGAGAGAAGGTCTCAGGTGATGGAAACATTGAGAAATTCATTCAAAACAATGACATCTAGGAGCAGCAGCACATGGTGCAGTGAGGGCTACTCTGACCCTTTTATTTGCCCTGGGTTTTGTCTTTTAGGCTATACATGGGACTAAATAAAGGAATACTTACTTACAGACTGTACTGAGGTCTGAAAAGAAGTACTTCCCAATGTTGTCTATGAATCATAAACTAGTGAATGAGTCAATTTTATTTATTAGAATGACCATCATAATGGTGCTTTTACAAATCAGTAAAACTGTAAATTACCCAGAAATATCAGTAAAAGACCCAGCTAAAGAAATAAGTGTTCAGATGTGTTTGAAACAGTCCACATTGCTTACAGACCTATAATGTCAGTGGGAAGGTTGTTGTGGTCCCAATAGCAGTTCGGCCTTAAGGTTTGCTCGTGTCAGATGACCTTCAAGTCCAGCCTCTACACTACGGTGTTAAGTGTTCACACATGGAAGCAGGAACTTGACTCAAGAGTCTTATGTCTGATAAAGAGAATCTTGAATTCTATGTTCTGTATTTGTACACAGGTGAAGTGTAGCTATAAGAGGGCAAGTCCGAGCTCAAGGGTTTTACATATGAGCTCTGATGCAGTATGCTGAAAAAAAATGCACTTTCTGAGATAAAGATTTGTGAAGTCATGGGTTAGGTAGGACAAAACAATTAACCTAAATTGAGCTATATCAACCATTCTGGCTTGTAGGCAGAATGTAATGAGTCGCCATTAAAGCTACAGCATCGAACAGCACGTTAAGGGCCGCAAAAAAAAAACACATTTTACTGAGTTGCCAAGAAATTCTAAAGGTCATAATGCAAAAAACAGGTAAAAACCAAGTCAGCCCACCCGCAGTGTGCCGCTATCGGCCCACATAGCCCTTGCTAGCTATTACACTTTGCATATGTCTCTTAGCCAAAATTTCACTAAAACGGTTGTTATTTGTTTCCAATTTTTGTTCAGTTGTGTATTTCATCTGATTAGAATTCAATAAATCATATATACAAGCTAACACCAAATAATGCCTAATCTAATGGCATTTAATTACTTCACATTCAGGCTTTTTTGTCCCCCAAAGCTTTTACCTGATTTTCAGATGAGCATCATCCACACAACAGTAGATAAGAAGAAATCTGACCAAGTGGAAACATAGATAGAAGTAATGCTGTGTTTATCATCTGTTTGATGCAGTTTAAGGATGGGGTGTCATTCTGGAGAAAGATTGCTCATCTTACTGAATTTGAAATTTATTATCTCCTCACGGACTGTAAGCTGTTTGTTCTGCATGTGTGCTGAAAAAAATCCAGCTTTTGTAGTCAGCCCTGGCTCTGTGCATGGGAAACAAACAGCATCATTGCAGCCAATCAGCAACAGGTGGCATTCGTGCTCGGGCACAGGACAAGAGGAAGGAGAGGGGAGATAAAGGTAAATCTGGCATGCTAATGTGGAGTCACATTGTGAAAGAGGAGAGATGGCAATATCAACAATCTTTCTCCAGAATGACTCTCAGCACCTTTAAGCAAATGTCATCTGCCTGTTTGCTTTGAGACTTCAAATGCTGTCATTTGAACTGTGTGTCACCCATATGTGGTCACAACACAGACCAACAGCATATTATGGGTTTGCTAACATCCTGTCAAATACTTGGAGGTGAAAGGAAACGTCATTGGGAGGAACTGTAGTCATTTTAAATTAAACTGGGACCTGGCCAGAATCATGGGAGCTCTTTACAGTGTAATGGATATTGGCCACATTCCAATGGTGCCGAGAGAATGTTTAAGAAAAGAAGTGGGAGTAATATCCAGCAAGCAAGTGGAGGAGTACGAAGGTCATGAAGAGAGATTCATAAGAGGAATTTCAGACTTTCCATGTTGAAAAAATCAGCTGAAATCATCTAATGATACGGAGGATGGAGCTGTCACTAATCCTTCTCCTTATTAATATAATAGACAAGAAATTTGTTGCTGTATAAGTCAAAAGACAGGAATACCAGGGGCTGTCTGGGATTATATTCATCTTATTGATGGTCTCAAATAAAACTCTGGGGTTGCTTTAACTGCAGGAAATGAGCTTATCTTTAATCTTCTCTTTAATCTTTATAACTTGAATAAAAAAAAACATTTGCGAGACACAGAATCATTCCTGAAGGACTTTGTAAAGCTATCTGGATAATTCTTTACATCATTTCACAACTCTAAACGTGGGATTAGCATACATTTACAAGACAGACCAATGCATGTGAAGAGATGCAGACATTATGGGAGATTTCAAGGAAGTATAATTGCCTGCACACATTAACACCTGCAGAAAAAGGTAGTATTGGCATTATTTGAGCACTTAACACCATTAAACTTAAATAAAAGACGTTAAACTGACAAATGCTCATTGCATGGCCAATACTTGTGTGCTGTGTATTTTAATTGGAAGAGGTTCAGTCAGACACTGACGAACACTGTCTGCATTGGATCTCTATTCACTGCGTGTGTGGGTGGGTGGATCTTCTATATCTAATCGTGTGACATGCCATGTGCTATTTTTGTATTATTGAAATTCTTATACCTTCAAACAGTGGGAAAAACTATTTTCACCATTTGTTCGAGGCACACTAATTGATTGGCAGACCTTTCGACACACAAACATTTGGTAACAGAGCGAGTAAAAGTAATTTAAAAAAAAAAAAAAAAAAAAAAAAAAAAACGGCCTTTATTTTCCATTATAAAGTGAAACTCCAGCCAGAGTTTAGTCTTCAAAGCTGTTGTGATAGAGGGTGTTGCGATAGCGCTGCAAATTGCAGGCTGGAAATTAACCAATCACGATTAATTAAATAGTAATGAGTGTAATTTTTATCCTGGAGGCGTACACAAACTCACCTGAGCATGACAAGATAATATTGAGGTTTGAGGGACAACAAACAAACCAATTAGGATACATTTCGCAAAAATTCAAGGGTCCTGAATTCAGAGTGGGTGACACACAATATCTGCTCAAGTTGTTGATATTTTTATATTGTCTCATCCATGATCCCACATCGTCGCATGCAACTGGTTGACTGATTTTGGGCTTTGATCCTTAAAGGTAGAGTAGAGATTAGTGTAGCTCAATCTCACATTAGTCGTTTTGTAAAAGGAAACTGGCCCTGATAGACCTTTTTCACAGCAGACATTTTGAGCACAGGTTTAATTAATGACATTAACAGTGGATCAGGAACCAGTATATCATCATGCACAATACAAGGAAACTGGAAGTGGCTAAAATAAATAGGATGCACACACTATTAACTATTATGTTCTTCCTCAAAATGTCAATTTTACTTGCAACAGGTACACCTGTTACATGCCATTAAATGTGTTGCTTCTAATGTCTTTTAGCTGAAAATATATGATAGTGGCTTTTTTTTATGATAGTGGGACATGTATTACTCACGTTGTTGGGACATAAATCTGTTCACACACTCACATTGTGGAGACTCGCTTTCCTTTTGGGGACAAAACGCAAGTCCCCATAAATTTTAGTGTGAGGACTTGGCTTACGATTTGGTCAGACTATGTCTCACAGGAAATGAATGTAAGGCAATGTAGTGTCCTCTGAAGTGTGTGTGTGCATGAGTGTATAATTATGTACAAGCTTGTAGCTTTCAGACAAGGAATGCAGAGCAAAATCACCTTCTCTGGACTCATGAATGATGGAGATGGTTTTTAAATAGAGGCTGTTTCACCATGCTTATTTCCCAAGTCCTCTAAACATGTAAAGCTCATCTTGTGTAGGCTCAGACGTGGCACTGAATAGTGAAGCATCGATGAACACTGTGCAGCAGCTTCAGCCGGTTGACCAATTCAGAATCCCTTTGCGACCTTTTCTTTAGCTTGGAATAGACACCAAAGTGTTGAATTATGGGTCAAGTGCTATCTATAATTTCCCCGGAGCCAAGACTTCTTTGGAGTATGGCTAGTGTCAAGCGTTTGTACTTGGCTTAATTAGTAATGAAGCTGAGCACCCAGTTCTCTGGAGATAATCCATAGAAATACCATCAACATTTGCCATGTTCTGATACTTCTGACCTTCACTATTTTCACTGAAGTTGAGTCACATGACGTTGTCACCAGCAGTAACTGGCAGGGATCTTTGATAAGCAAGTGACAGGTTTGCCTTACTTGCTGCTAAAGTTGGAATTCAGTGGAGTGGAAAAGTTAAGCGAAAAATATTTCATTAACGAGGTAGAAGTGTGCTGTTTAGAAGAAAAGTCTGATTACATGATTACCCCCTGCTCATTGTGACACTTTCGTGACCCTGTTTTTTAATCAGTAGGTAATTGGATTCATGGGTAGCCAAATGACAGTCACTTTCTATCAGCTCCCTCCTTGGCTGCTTGGCCCCTTGTTTTAAACACAATGAAAAGCTTTTCAAAAAACAAGGAGGTGCCTGAAGTTTATTCTTTGGTGTTCTGAAGGATTATTAATGGATCCATACATTTTTCCTCCCTCAGTTTTCCCCTCATGTCCATAACAACTTTCAAATGGTTTGCCCTAGATATATAATGCTGGTGCATAAATTTAGTAAATTTGTCTTTACCCAATGAGGATATCTCACTCTGCTGATTTATGCAGCCCTTTCATTGGGACCTTGCTCCCCCTCCCCTCTTCTGCCAATAGCTGAAGAAAAAAAAGATTGCTCCTATTTATCAGTGTCACTTGCTACAGACAGGCACTCAGAAAATTGATGCTTGTGTGTGAGCTCGGTGGCCGGTCAGAACTTGTGCCTCAGAGGTCGAGAATTCTGAGGTTTTGCCAAATAAGACATAAAGTGGTTTCGTGCAGAATCTCATAAATGAAATGATGTTTTTCAGGATTAAATGGTCCCCAGTCATTTTCTTGTTTTGATAGAAGAAAGGGTATTGGCACTGGCCCGAAATCATCCAAATAAAAATCTAAATAAGCACTAAAATTGAATAGGTTTCCCAATTTAAAGTGGCTATAATTGATATTTTTATAATAAAAATGTATCAAATGACAATGTCTAATGTGAGAGGCTTGTAGTGAGGATCCTACGGAGAACTGACTCTGCAGCCCCCCTTGGCTTAACTGAGCTTTACAGTGAGTTTCAGCTCATTGTTAAGCTGTCCGGCTGTGACTTTACTGTTTTGGTTCACCCTCACTGCTCTCATAGCGTTGCGTCAAAGAAGAAAAGATCACTATACAGTCCTTGCTCAACACCAAACAGCAAACAGACAAAGTCGGCAACAAGTCGGTGAAGCATTTAGCAGCTAAAGAGTCAGATATCTCCCTCAGGAGTTGGTAGAGAACAAGAAAAGAGCTTAAAGAGAGGGAATATTGCATCTACAGTCACCAGGTGGACAGAAACATGACTCCCAATGAAGGATAACGTATGTGTGCAGTTTGTCAGATCAGCTTGAAAGGTGATGATGTGTCAGTGTTGTGTTCACAACTTGTTTCCCAAATGACCCAAAAAATCTGTTATTTCCAGGTTAAGTGTTTGCTTTTCCGAGAGACAGTTATTTCAAGATCAGGCGTCTGGTCATTTAGATCAACACAAATGAGGTATTGCACTTTAAAGAAATAACACAATTCAGCGTACATTAATTAAAAGCATTATAAATATTAAAATGAAAGTCAGGAAACCTTGCCTCCTCTTGAGCCTCCTACAGTGGGTAACAATGGTTAGAGCTGCAGCAATGTGAAACAAACACTTGAGGTAGAGATAACTTATGAGCCTTTGTCAGCTATTTCTACAAAACACCTGCATGGAAAAGATTTATGAGCAAATATCTCGAGGGGGATGTCACTTAAAAGCTTCACTCATTCACCTCTTGTTTCAGTCTGTTGTGATCAATGACTTGTTAATAAAAATGTGCCAAACAGTCAGTGGTTGCCACTCCAGCCAGCCATCTGTATTGTAACATAAGGTTATAATGGTTGTCCATCAGTGGTCTTGACATCATAACTTGACACCATGGCAACAAATCATGGATGCATTAAAGGAAATGTTTCCCCCAAGGAACAAACAAACAGCAGGACACCCTAGTTTTATAACCAGACAGCTCTGATGGACTGTTCTCTCATAATTGTGTGATAAATAACAGCAAGATTGATACACCACAGGGGAGCTTTGGGGGTAAATTGACACCGAATCACACATGGAAGAAAATCCCGTCTGGACTGTTTTCTGTTTAGACTTTGAAGCATATTGCTCTCCTGGCCCAATTCACTGACATCACAGCAGGTGTTTCCCATTGGCTGCCAAAGATGAATATCTTCTATGATATTGCTGATTGGGAAGAAGCCAGAAGTGTAATATGCTTGGAACCAAACAGCCACCATCATGGGCAAGAGCTCAAGCAATGGTTGGTGGATGATGGCTCAGGCTCTATTGATATCTCTAAATAAAAATTCAATTTTTTTCCATAAGACAATAAATATTCCCTCTTTTCCTGATTGTTTAAGTATAACACACTGTTGTTCTTCTGTAACTTTGTTTATGTGTGCTACATGTGTGTTATAGGCCACTGATAAGGACACTGGGAATTACAGTGAGATGGCGTACCGCCTGATTATCCCACCCACAACAGAAGGCCAGGACAGCTTTGTCATCGAGACCTACACAGGTGTCATCAAATCGGCCATCATGTTTCGAAACATGCGCAGGTCCTACTTCAAGTTTCAAGTTACTGCCACGGACGACTATGGAAAAGGTCTCAGCAGCAGTGCTGAAGTGGTGGTGAGTATCCAGTATGGTGCTTTTGTAAGGTGTTTGTTTGTAATGATCAATATATATACTGCACATGTACTGGTCTGTGCTGGTTAGCATGTTATGTCCTTGGCTTATATGTCACCTACACACCGGCAGCATATTGATTTGACTGTATGTTTCTACAGCGTGGTATCTCTGCAGAGAGCGGTGCTTTAAAGTGTGGAATTGGTTTGCAATGTCACCTGTCTACAATTCATTGATACAGGGACCCTTATTAAAGGGTCATTCCACCAATTTTACGTGTCAAAGTCAATTTCATAGTCTGTGGGGAGTGCCTGCCATGAACAACCACAAACTGTATATGTGAGAGTAAATTAGATTTATTCATTCTGGAGAAACCTCTGCTCTGTTTTTCTTCATACTAATTTCTTCATTACGAGGCTTTTTTTTTTAACTCAGCACTAAATGTTTTGGTGCCAGTCTATTGAATTATTAACAGTAGTAACAGGACATTCAAAATGTGGCCTCTGCCACTGGCTCATGATCCAATTAAAGTTCTTTCAGATATGCGTATTAAGTCTGTGCACATTATGTACATCTGAGTGTGTGTGTATGTGTGTGTATCTGTATGTTTGTCTTAATATGTATCTGTGTGTCTCTCATCTCTGTGTGCATTTCTTTTTCCTAATAATTTCCCCACGCACCCGCTGTGATCAGGCTCAGCTTTCCCCCCAATTCAAAGCTTATCTTTCCTGACTGTGGGCAGGCTTATTTTTCGTTTCAGTGAAATATGTCTGGCTAACAAGCCTCTAACGAGACAGAAGGAGGGTCTGGGACATTGCCTGGATGTGAGAGAGCAGCGAGTGCTTAACCATGGTGCTCGTTAATTTTCAAGGGGAAACCTAATTTCACAGGAGCCGCATGGGAGATTTGGCTTCAGAGCACAGAGGCTGTTGCCTATGCACTTAACTGCGGCATCAGAATTAGGTCCTGTTAAGTTTGCCGCATGGCACAAATACACTCGGGCAATTAGAGGGTCTCATTTGGTCCACCAAAGGAAGCATTTGAATGAGTCGACAAAAACTCACAGTAGGGCACATGTGAATAACTGTTTTTTCTGCTGTCTGTTTTACCTCTTGGTCCTTTCTCTCTCTCCCTTCCTCCCAGCTGGTGGCTCAGTAGTTAACACTGTCGTCTCACAGCTCGAAGCTCTCTGTGTGGAGTTTACATGTTTTCCTCGTGCTTGCATGGGTTTCCTCCAGGGCCACCATTAAAACATGTATCTTAGGTCAATTCTCATGTCAGTGCCCCTGAGGTATTTATACTCTGGTCCCTGAGCGCCGCACAGTGGCTACACACTGCTCCTGAAGTGATGGGTTAAAATGCAGAGCAAATTTCACCATGTCAAATGTATGATTGTATGTGATTCCTCTGTGTGACGAGGAATCTCCTACTCTCTCTCAGGTTTCTGTGGTCAATGCGTTGGACATGCAAGTTGTTGTGTCCACTGTCCCACCCACTTTAGTGGAGGAGAACAAGGAGCAGCTCATTAGGTAAGAAATATGAAAATGAAACCAGATTGCCCTTTTAAATTACAAGAAACCAATATCTCTGTTTGCATAATGCTTAGAGTACATATTTGTGTTAATATTTTATAAAGCAAACTACTGGGTAATAAGGAAAATGGACATAAAATATTCATCTTTGAACAGATGCCCGTCACCGCATCTCTTCCATGCAACATATTATGTTCCAGTACATTTCCCTGCCTTCTAATATTCCTTGCATTGATTGATTTCAGGT
The DNA here is from genome assembly GCA_037975065.1 of Chaetodon trifasciatus. NCBI lineage: Eukaryota > Metazoa > Chordata > Actinopteri > Chaetodontiformes > Chaetodontidae > Chaetodon > Chaetodon trifasciatus. The sequence goes on along the minus strand of JBBMOE010000013.1, from coordinate 1,302,643 downwards.
AGACACTGCAGCATTAATTTCAGATTTTTGCACAGTGCTTTGCCCACCGTGATATGAGGTGAACTTGGTTCAAGGTGGCACCTTCATTTGCATAGAAAATGATTTCTGAAGGACTGGAGTGACATGTGTGATTCAGCAAGTGCCAAACAACCAATGAAAATAAACACAGACTAATGAAAATGAAATTTTACATCAAACGTTTGTTTCAGTTTTGTTGTTCAGTAACAATTGACTGATCAATTAAGGTCATGGATTAGCCATCGAGTCCATCCCATATAGTCTGTTTTTCTAGTCTGAATTAATTAATGATAGAGATTCATGAAACATCTTCTTGAAGCTCTTGGGGCAATGTTTAGTCTAATTAGTCAATCTGAAAGGCAAATGGTCATTAATGTTTGTTTTTCCCAGAGGTTGCTGTCTCTTCCACACAAGTGACACTACTCTTTAGGCTGAAAAACACACACATTAGTCATGTTAAGCTCCTTGCAGTAATGTCATTCGAGAGGTCTGCAATTTTTCAAAGTGTTGGTGATGATCCAGGGCCTTTTTACCTGCGCGCTCAAACTGCTTATCCACTTTGGCAAAGGCAGACGGCAAGGGTTGCCTTTATTGGCTGTAATTTGAGGTGTGGATTTCTCTCTGCCTGAAAAGGATTATCAGAGCCTTGCTTTGCCAAGAGCCCGGTGTGGAGAAGAAAACTGCTGCCCAATGGGACAATCATTGCCAGAGTGGAGTACTTAAGATTGGTGGCTCTCATATTGCTTTGGGCAGATGTGCCAGAAATGATTTGAACTAACGTGAACCCGGATTTTGGCTAGACATTAACTGCTTTTTAGTATTTATGCCTGCTTTGCTTTCTTTGTATAAGTTTAACTTATGTTTCTGTGTTTGATTCAGTATTCTGGAGCGCCACGTCCAGGACCAGATTCCAGGTGCCAAGGTGATAGTAGAGTCCATTGGGCCACGTCGTCATGGCGATGGCAAAGAACTAGAGGACTACAGTAAGTCGGACCTGATGGTGTACGCCATTGACCCGCTCACCAACAGGGCCATTTCGCCCAAGGAGCTCTTCAAGTGAGTGGGTGAATTTTATTAAAGGAAGTACGGTCCATCATTCGGTTTAAATTGATGTCCTAATGTCCTTGCTGTGCTGCATGTTTTCCCTGCAGTCTCTTTACCCTCTTTCTGTGCAATCAGCAAATGTCTCTTTCTCAGGGCGCTCATGCCTCCATTTTTTCATTACGTTCACTTTCTTTACAAGACTTTGGTTGTCCTGCAGGTGCATATGTCATAGAAAAGGGGCAGATATATGGGAGTGGGTGAGGTTAGGGAGTGATAACATGAGAGTGAAGCAGGGAGTATTTCAATCAGTCCATCAACCTGTGATGCCACAGGCTCAGAGGCTGTTCCAAGAGCCTGGAGGTACGTCTGCAATACATATCATTGGGGACACGTAGAGATTTCTGGGTGCTACCCAGTTTGACCACTGAGAGGCCATGCGCGCATGCTATTAAAACAACACAGAAAAAGTGCTTTTACAAGTAGCTTTCACATAGCATCAGAAGAAAAAAGACTATGGCCTTTGCTGGGCACCTGAGGACAATCTTGTCCTCAACTTTCTTAGGTTTCTCAGGCCTTCTGTCAAATCGATCAGACACCAATCTTAAGAAGGCAACTCCATCAGAGCATGAGAGTCGTCCCCTTCACCCTCTACCAATTTGCTGTCCTGCTAATCTCAACTTGAGCTATCTGACACCATCTTCTGTCTTTATTTCTCTTCATCCGCGGTTACTGCCAATTCTGCTCTGTGTGTGGCTGCGAAGAAACGCCACCCTTTTCTTTGGAAAGAGATTGTGACCATTTCAGTTCATCTGGAAATGCTCTGCTCAGATGACATTTAGAGGTGCTTTGTGTATGGTCTGAATTAATCTATAGACATTATCTCAGTGTCCTTGACCATCAGATGAGAGCCTCAGCTGGCCTTTTAAAGTGGGGGGTTGAGGCTGGTGGCATGGGAAAGATAGCACTTTTGCGTTTTGTAACCACAACTATTGACTATCGCTGTTATCTCAAGTGGCGGCTTTTGAAAGAGTCGAGCTAATTTGAAAAGAGGCTTGCCACATCCCTGCGTTAATATGAATCTGCTTCCTTAGATACAGATACTGTCAGAAATATCATTTAGTTTAGAGGAGAAAAGCTTTTTATGTATGCAGTACATGTCTGACAGTGTTGTGGGGTAATTGCATGTAATATATCTGCTGTTAGGTTACAGAGGGAGAAAGAGAAAGACAACAGTGAGTAGATTCTTGCATGCGAGTGTCCTTATTGCACCTTGACTACAGCTACCATTTGAGCTCTCTAGAGGATAGATTGCCAGAGAAGCCATTTAATAACCTTCATCTCCACTCATTTATTTCACCTATAGAAAAAAAATTGACAGTAATTGGATCTGGCAGTGTGCTCACTCTTGTGATGCTGAATTTTTGAAAGCCTTTCTAGTTGTTGTTACATAATAACACTGGAACAACAGTGGGCGCACTGCTTGTATGCATGTTCATTTTACTACAACACTGATGCGAATTCTGCCACAGCTTTGCAATTGAAACACTGTAGATGTGAAACACGTCAATGAAAGGTCCCATTAAGTATTTAATTTTTGAGTAGTCCTTTTGACAAATCACTTGCACTTAAGAGATAAATTTCAATGAGGTGTATCCAGATCCCCAATCACTTTCGCATCTTTCATAATGCGGTGATCTAAATTACCAGATGCCTCTGATCTTGAAGTAATATTGTCTCTCAGTAAATGAGACACTTAAATCTGCAGTAACTTTTTTTTTCTTTTCCTTTTTTTTGGCAGTTGAAACAAGTTGTAAACACACGTCATTCACAAAACATCACCTTTTAAAATGATATGTTGAAGTTGTTTGCAAGCACATCCAGGAGTTCCAGATCAACATTAATATTCATCTGGAGTGTCTCTGGTGTTTCTAAATAAAACATTTGCTCTCTTTTAGCTCTGTTTTTGGTCTCTACCAACTCCTGAGGGAAGCATCTTGCTCTTTAGCGGCTAAATGTTGCTCTGTGTTCACCACCTAATTGCTAACTGTATCTTTGGGCTGAAAATAGCTACTCGCTGTGGCCAAAAATGACGCTCTGAGAGCGGTGAGAGTGAACCACAACAGTAAAGTAGCAGGCTGGGCAACTAAACATTGAACTTATACTTGTTATAAAGCTCTGAAAAGCTGAGGGGAATGGAAGATTCAGGTGATAATTCATGTGATACGATACCTTTGACATTGTCTACATTTGATTCATTGTTATTCTAAAAATACGGATTATAGCCACTTTAAGTTAAATGATACTCAAGAGTTTGCAAGATTAAGACAGATTACTAACTTAGCCATAGTGCTGCTGGAAAACCTATTTTCCTGCTCTCATTATGTGATATAAACAACAGATTTCTCGATGGCAATGTGCTGGAAATCAACAAGGAGTTCCAGCCATACCTGGGCGAGGGCGGCCGCATCCTCGAGATCCGCTCTCCGGACATTGTGGCCAGTGTGAAGAAGGCAGCCCAGGCCGTGGGCTACACAGAGGGAGCTCTTCTGGCCCTGGCCATCATCATCATCCTCTGCTGCATCCCTGCCATCCTTATCGTCATGGTCACCTACAAACAGTGAGTTTTCTCGCCTCAGTAATAATCACCGCCTACTGCAATCAATTAATCATGTTTAACTGGTTGTCAGGAAATTAAGAAGGAAATATATTTTAATTAAGCAGAGCATTATCTTTGTCTCCCACTTTTTAGCTAAAGGGTTTTTCCTCACAGATAAATCAGATATTTATTGTTTGAATGTAAACCACTTTTCCCATCATCCTGTACCCTGCGGCCTGTTAGAATGGCGCCAGCAAAACCGCAAACAGCATTACTAAAAATTGTATTTGTCAAGTATTAAAGATAAAGCAAGAGCACTTCTTGCTTGGCTGCTGCCTTTTTCTACGGGCCTCTCTTTCTCCCTCCCTTTCTCTCTATCTCTTTCTCTCTCTCTCATCAGACATGCTGACTGCGCACTCTGCTGGGCTAATCTCCCTGCTCATGCTCTGTGAAAGCGGATTAATTAACACTCATTTGTGACAAATATCTACAGCCAATTGTGACCGTCACAGTGCGTCTTCACGCTACTTAATCATCTCTGCCTGACACACACAGTAAACAGCGCTCTCTCTGTCTGGCTTACTCTCTCATTCACGCACACACTGAGCACTTCACCAAAATATGATGTTTTTTTGTTTATAGCATTGTTCAGATTGTTGAGGTAATTGAACTCTTGGTTGGCAGGAGTCAGGTTCTTATACCCTCTAGTCGTTGGTATGCTGCAAGTGTTCCGTAAACGTTGATGTTTGGCAAATGTTTATTCACGGCAGATGGGCGGAGTGGTTGTCCTTTCGCAAATGCAGAGACCAAACACACAACGGAAATCTGCTGATGGTGACATTAGACCTCACACACAAACTGTCACAGCAGATGGCGCTTTGTTGGTGGCGACATTACTTTGGTGAAATGCAATGATTTAGGGAATCATTTTCTCATTTCTGTATGTCAACATAATTCACTGTTGCCTAAATTTGGGAATGAATATGATATTTGAAGCAGGAATCTGTGTATTCATGTGGAATAACTGAATTTTGTTGTGAATAAGTAATGGTGGCATGAAGCATAGAAGATTCACTTAAGAAAAAAGCCATGGCTCCTTCCATGTAGCCCTGCAGTCACTGCTGGAGGCTTGAGTGCTTTGCATAGAAATTGGAGAAAACAGCAAAAGTTTTTTCATGTTTCTTCTGCTAAACATAGTATATAAAGATCTTCTGCTGAGTCAGGGTAGCATGGATAATGCTCCGTGTGTCTGTGTTATAGAAAGACTTCCCAATATTCAACACCTTACTGTTACAGTCTTGCCAAATATTGTCATGTTACTCATCTTTTTTGTCCCATGTCTCTCTCTCTCTCTTCCTGCTTTCCTCTGAATCAAAACCACCAGGTTCAAAGAGTAAGTAACTTCTCTTCCTCATGTTTCTTCAAGTGTTTTACAAGCTCTTTCAATGTGTGAAGAGTGTGTGAGAAGTACAGTTTCTCTCATCTTCATCATTCATTAGTTATTTAAAGATGAGTTGAATGTGTGAAGATGGAACAATATGCATGCCAGCTAATGCCATCCTTTGAGACATCTCAAGAATAATGACAAAAATACAACAGTGGTTCATCTTGTAGGTTACAGAATGAATGTTTAATTTGGCAGAACACTTTCTCTTCATGTGGAAAATGTGATGCAGTTAATAAGGAAAATCAACCCAAAGCCAATGAGACTCTCAGTTCTGTCCTAACATCTCACTCAACTCTAATGTTCCAGTCGTCACAGTCTGATCTGTTCCTCATCAGTTCTCAGGTGTTCTACGCATAAACTGCACATGCATCAATGTTAGACCTGCTCATAAAGAAAAGTGTGATTGCACGACATCTTCTATAATAACTGCAGGTATCTTTGGTTGTTGTAACTTCACTGCTTCCTTGTAATGTAAAGCAGTCTTGTGTTGCATTCAAAGCTCCATTACGCACTGTTTTTGGTATTAATGTTGAACTAAATGCCTCCATTAAAGGTGAAAGGGTTACTGGTACTGCCAATCCCCCTAAGAATCATCTTGCAGCTCTATGCAGCTTTCAGAGTAAACAAATAGCTGGTGGTGAGAGTTGAACCAGCTAAAAAGAGCAAACCAGGACTAAAATGTCAGTGAATATTGGACTTCCATACAGGAAGTTTTCTTTTGAAATGTCTTTTTTGACCTTGCAGCTTTGTGTTGACATGAAATAAGAATAGATGCTACCTTTACCTCATCAGCTATGCCAAGTTATGCTTTTTCTATCCCCAGCATCTCTTTAGACATGACTGAACATCACTGTATTTTTAGTTTTACCACAACTTACAGCATGTGCCTCTTTTTTGCAGAACTACCTTGTGAAAACACATTTTTAATTCATGTTAGAGACCTCATGCATAAGTGATGTGTCTACTCACTTTTTAACCTAACTGGGTTCATTCTTCACTGGATTAAATGTGAAGGAAACAAAGACTGGCATTTTGGGTTGGTTTTTCTTTGTAAGTTTGTGTATGAGGGTTTTCTTTTATGTCTTTTGCATGTCGACTAGAAACGCATATCTTTGTGACCGTAAATGTTAACACTTCTCACAGGCGACAGGCAGAGTGTGCCAAAACTGCCAGGATTCAGATGGCTTTACCGCCGGGAGGGAAAGCACCTCCAGTGGGTGCTCCCACTGCTAACCTCTATGAAGAGCTGGGCGACAGCAGCATGTGAGTCAACCCTGACCCTTTATTATCTATCTCCCATCCTACCAAGTCCACCATTTCCCAAGACAAGCAGGCACTGGATCTTGCTATCTGGATTCTTTTCTTTGAGTTTCAGATCCAACCTCAGTAGACATAATTTGAGGTTGAATTAATAACTAGGACTACTGCCTACTTTCCTGCTTTTACCCCAACCATTGAATGCAAATGATCGTGGTAAAATGGATTCAAAATCATATCACTTCCTCTACTCTGAAATAACCACTGGCAGCTCTGCGCGTTGACCTCAGACATCTACCTGCTGCTTTAGACATATTAGCTCTCTCTGCTCTTTGGCTTCCTGACAACGTTCCACTTTAGATGTCTGCAAACCTCACTGTCTGCCGCAACACAGCCACTGATTAGACTTTAGCTTATATATGTTTTTCTAATTTGACTTGGTATGCAAGGCCCTCTCTCAAGGTAAGAGTGTGTTTAAGTTCATAAAATAGGATGTAGTTTACAAAATCAGGCCTGTGCTTAATAATTGATTTTGTCATTAATTACTTTAAAGCCTCCATTTTATGAATGCCTCTGCTGAATGCTCCCTGAGCTTCCCTTTATGTTCAAAGTGTTTTGCCATCAGCGCAATCGGATTTCACCTTTCATGTTAAATACTACCCTGAACGTGTAATGAAATGTTAATGCTTGCGGATTAAATGAGGTTTAATTCAAACAGCTGCCCCGCTGGGTTTAATAATTTTGATTTACAGCATGTTAAAGCAATACAGCTAATAATTGCTGTCCAAAAAAAATAAAGAAAATGGAAATTTAATGGCAAGCTGTAAAGACCTTTTGCAGTGTTTACAACAGATGTTGACCAACACTCAGCAACAAGCAGAAGTTTCTGGTTCTGCAGCAGCAGAAAGGCTCTCATGGGTATTGTGTTGTAGCCAAGCGTTTTAGTTTATTTTGGGGGTTGTTTTCCAGCCTGCACAAGGAGCAAGAGGAGTCGGTCTTATAAACAACCCCATTAAAACACTTAGAAACTCCATGTATAAAACACAAAGTTCTCTTTGCAGAAAGGTAAAGTGTGTGTGGGTCTGTGTGTGTACTTTGTGTTTGTACCATACTCAGATGCACACAGCAAATAAAGCAGTTCAGTATTTACCCTCAAAATGCAAAAACTTGGAGCACCCTTGAGCTTAAACTTCATCCATACCTCTGATATTACTGCATTAGTCATCTTACCATCTGTGTGTGTTTCTGTCCTCTTCATCCTTTATATTCCCCTGTCTCTCTGGATTCAGACTGCAGTAAGTAAACCCAAAACATATGAGGTCTATGAATACAGTCAGTATTATATGTAAATACAGCACAGGAGCAGCACCCTCGTTTCCCTCCTCTTTATAGCAGTTGAGCATATGTATAGATTTTTTATGCATAGGTATGATTTTGATATGTACTCAGCCTCTATTGAAATGGTAGTTTTTTCTTTTATCACTAATCCCCTTATGTGTAAATGCATTTTTACATGGCAAAGCCTGTTTTGTTAATTTACCTTGGTGAAGAGGTAGCAGTTGGAAAGTTTTGTAGTTTTTTTAGTGAAGTCTTTTTTACTTTCATGTAGTCAGAAAGCTCCCTTTGTTCAGAGGTACTACACTTCAGTAGATATCATTATAACTGTCTCGTCTCTCCCTTCCCATTAGGCAGTCATCTCCTTTTGTGTTCAGTCGCCCTTACTGTCACATCTCTTCGTGTTGTGACTGATTGCACTAATGCATCCAATATGGGTTAATGTTGGTTATTCAGTATCTTTGGACTAAAGCCCAGCGTATCCACGGGCGTCATAATTTTTCTATTTCAATATTTAATAGCATCATCTTTGTAACTCTTTGTAGAAAGTTTTGCAAAGCAATCTTTTTCATTTGATTTTGTGCGCTGCACAGACATTTAAAACCAAACCATAAATTAAGCTATTTAAATCAATAATCTGAGCAACAGTCACGGTGCTTAGAGTCATAATCCGTTCAGATGCAGGAATAAATGATAGCGCTTTTGCTCTTGCGTCATCCTTTTTCTTTGCTTCGCTTGCACTTTAAACCATCATTCTTTACCTGTTTCAAGTCTTTTTTTCTTCTTCACCTCCACCTTTTACCGGAGCAGGGCTAAAAAGTCTGTCATTGAAGAGGCTGACCACCAGAGGATTCTTAGCACCTTTGCCTGTCGCGCCATTGCAGCCCGCGGCAACGGAGCATTGCATGTCAACCTGCCCAAGTCAGAGAGCAACGTGACCTTCCTCTCTGACCGCAAACCACTCACCACTCACAACCCTGTCTACGACGACAACAGTCCCCTCAGCAGCCCTGACGTCTTTGCACGGGCCGAAAAGCGATTCTCCTTTTCTCCTTCCCACTCAGCCGAGTCGGGTTTCGTCTGGTCGATGCCTGCTCGCATTCACGGAGGGCAGCACAGTTACGAGGTGCCGAGGAGACAAGCTCTTATGGACCCGGACGATTGGGAGCTGCAGATAGCACAAGCAGCCATGAGAGGCAGGGGAAAGCCGGAGAGTTCAGGCACGTTTCACCTGAGTGGCAGCACAGACACCAAGCTGTCGGTCCGTGAGCAGGCCAGGCAGTTTGAGCAACAGGCCCTCCAGGAACAAACCCTCAAGCAAAACAGAGACTCCCTGGGCTCCCTCGCTTCCATCCTTGTCAGGGATAGAGACGGCGATGACATGCTGGAGCTGACCTCAGAAACCCTGCTCTCTATTATGGATTACTCCTACAGCCCCGTGTCTGTGGGCAGAGATGTGCCCCCCAGCGTCATCATTGCTCAGGGAGAAGAGACATGGCCCCTGGCAAGCCAGAGACCGACTCCACCTGTCCTCAGGAAGTTCAGCTCCAGCATCTCCAACTACATGACCGTTCAGCCTTGTCAGATCACTGTGGAGATCATACCAGACCCACCAGAAAATCCACCACCTCCTCCTCCACGGCGACCACATCCACCTTCCCCACCCACATCTCCTCCCTCTAGTCCGCCTCCTTCTCCACCTTCCTACCTTCATAAACCTCAATATACTCAACCTCCCTCTCCTCCTGTCAATAAACAGGTTGCGCCCCCACCTCCGCCGCCTCTTCCTCCCCCTCCCTCACCTGCTATTGATCAGTCACGCCCAATCGTCCAGTTTGTTCCAGCCTCTTTGCCCCCTGTGTCCTCGCTCCGCCCAGTTTCAGAGCGGAAACACCCGCCTCCTATTGACCCATCACAAACTGACGGCGGCAAGAAGGAGCTTAAAGGGATCCTGAAAAACATCCAGAATCTAGCCGACATAGAGAGGTCTGTTGCCAACCTGTACAGCCAAGTAGACAAAAACAGCAAGGTGCCCAAGTTTAACAAGAAGCCACAAGTGACTGAAGAATCCGAGGGTGCTAACAAACTGCAAAGCTCTGATTCCTGGGATGAGCAGAGCACGCCAAAAATGACCAGCTCCAGCTCTGTTGTCCAAACCAACTCAACAACAAGTATGAACTGCGCCGAAAATGAGACGAGCCAACTGAACACGACTGCAGAGGCTCAGCAGTCAAGCCAGCTGAACTCGAGCAGCTCAAACACTGCAGAGCTCAATGAACAGTTTTCCTCTCAGTCCACAGTGTTCTGACTTTTTCTCTGTCTTCATTCTCTCTCTATTTCCATCTACACATCTCCATGCCTGTTTTTATGTTGTTTCTACATACTTTTTATGCACAGTTTGCATTTTTACAAGCTTTAGTCAAGTCAACGATTTTTGACTGTGTGGATTTTTCAAGGACAAAATGGTTTATTGCTCAATATGTTGTGGAAATCAAATTTCAGTGTCACCGGCCAAGAAATGTACTCAGCTCTGCCACACTGACTGTACAATATGCTCACAGGCTTGCGTTAGAACATAAAAGATGCTTGCATATATCCATTTGGCTGCTTCATTTCCATGTTTTAATTATCTGAACTGCTATGAGATTAATGATAGTGTTAAGTATACCCCAGAGTTAGCGGATTAGTCCATTCATCATGTTAGAAGTATGTTATTTCAGTTCATAATCCTAACATTAACATTTCATAACCAAAGTTACTTTAATTGAATTATCCTAAACACCAACATGTAGAAATCCCACAACCCTGGGGTCTGTTTCCCACCATTTGCTGGCTGCATTTTGCTGATTTCAAATTTATTCTTTCACTTCTTCACAAAGATAAGAGGATGAACATTTAGGATGCTGTTGCTTCGTGCAGAATCCAAATTAGGCAAAAGGAAAAAATTATAATGTTTAATGTTTTTTTTCAAATGAGGGAGAATTACCATAACTGTTAAGAATTTCCCAAAGGTATGCAAATTCAGTGAAATAAGCTGCAGAGTATTCAGGAAGGTTGATCACATAGTTGTTGATGAAACATGTTCAGAAAGTTGTTCCAGTGACTTACTCTGACGTAAAATATTACATAAGTTTTTAGGTGTACTGAACGGGAAATGCATAGAGTGATAAATGAATGTGAGATACAAGATAACAGATGTGAAGAGTGAAAAGAGAAATTGCTATTTGTCACAACCAGTCTATGAGCAAGGGAACAGCGACTATACACACACGTAGACAAAATCATATCAAGAAAAATATACACTGAAACAAACATTACATGACATTAAACTCATTGGATGTTATACCGAGGCAGGCTACAGGAAATTCTTCCATTTCAATGTAATACAGTTAAACGCAGACCCGACGAGGCCTGGCGCTTCTAAGTGAAAACATCTTCTTATGTTGTTTGAGGCATCAGCTACAACGTGGACTGTGTTCCCCGGCTGGCTCGTGTTGAATAAAGAGAGCCAACCTCTGGGGGACCTGTCTATTCACATGTCTGCAGAGATCCTCCCAGCATGATAAAGTAGTCACTGTGATGTTCGGCTGCACACTGGAAAAGGCTAATTAGAGAACCAATCAATCCTTAACTAGGGCCGCTGCCTGTGGGACTGTCAACTACTGTTACCCTCTCCTTTGCTTTTCCATCCGTCTGACCTTCTGCCTGTTTGTCTGTGCTTCTCTCTCCCACTTCCTCTCCCTCTGCAGTTAGCTGTAATACTTTACAATCCTTGGCCTCTTCTTGTTAATCTTTCCACTCGGTCTCAGGAGATTCTGTTACCCTCTTTACACTCATTGCAATGCGCCCTCTGTCCCCTATCTCTTCCTTTTTTGTGCACTCAGGTTTTTCCACTTCCTTTCCTCTCTGTCTTTCTCCCACATACCCTTCATGTGTTTGTTTCACCCTCCATGCCCTCAGGCAAATCGTCCACTAGCATACCTCCCTTCCAGAGCGATGAAATGTTTGATTCATCACACGTTCCCGATGGGCAGATCGAAGGCCTGCTAATTCTGTATTCCATGTTCACTACATGGGGTAATCTCTTTTGTAAAAAGGCTAGCAGCTCACATGCTGCTTTTTTTTCAACCCGAACAGCAGAAAGCCTTAATGGATGGTATTCTTTATATTCCATTTTTGCAACTGGTTTTATCAAACTCTTTTGTGCCCCGACTGATGATTGAGGGCAGTAATGTGAAAAAACAAACACAAGGAAAACAAAATTAAACCATTATACAAATTACAATAATTAAAATACAACCCCCAACAAAATTGGTTAGCTGTGTAAAACATAAATAAAAACAGAACGCAATAATTTGCATTGCTTTACTGACAACAGTTTCACAAGTGTTCCTGAGCCCGTGCAGCAATATTATTTATACATTCACTGTATTCATTTATACATTCACTCGCACGATGCCCCTTTCACACCAAATCATGAAAACTATCACCTGTTGCCACTGAACCTGTTTACCTGTGGAATGATCCAAACAGGTGTTTTTGGAGTATCCTACAACTTTCCCAGTCTTTTGTTGCTCCTGTCCCAACCTATTTGAAATATTCATTCATTCATTCATCTTCATTATCCCTTTCGGGGTTGGGGGGGGGCTGGAGCCTATCCCAGCTGTCACCGGGCGAGAGGCAGGGTACACCCTGAGCCGGTCGCCAGCCGACTGCAGGGCAACACACATACAACCATTCACATTCACACCTAGGGACAATTTAGACTCACCAATCAACCAATGTTTTTGGTCTGTGGGAGGAAGCATGCACTTCACACAGGGATCGCCTGACCCAGGGATCGAACCGGCAACCTTCTTGCTGTGAGGCACACGCACTACCTGCTGTGCCACCGTGCCGCCCTTATTCGAAACATGTTAATCAAATTAAGAATAAGCATATAGATGATATTTTCTCGTACTGTTTTCAATATGTTATAAGTTATGACATTCTTGATGTTTATCAGTCTTCTCATCTCACGAAAGGATAAACGTATTTCCCAAAATGTCGAACTACTCTTTTAACTGAATTTTGCTTCAGTGGGTTGGGTAACTTTGTTTTGTTGCAGAATAATAAGACCTATTTTTATTACAGAAATATACAATATAAAAAGTTATTTGTGAAGCCAACATCATCTTACTGTTGTAGATATAATCCACAGGCCTCTTCAGTATTCAAGCCTTGCTGTAATTCTGAGCTCACCCATCTCACATCTTTTATTACAACATTACCTTATCACCCATCTTCCCCCAACTCCCGTCTTGTGCAAACTTCCTATGGCTGCTGTCCACTGGGCCATTTTTCTTGATGTCGTATGAAGCAGCAGTAGCCAGAAGCCAAGCCACTGGGTCATCCATCAGATCCCACTCCCATCATCCCCACTGCCTTGGAGGTGTGGCCACATGGCTCTGCCCTGTCCCCTGCTCCCTGCCCATAATAACAGATTACAGCGCTCCAGAGGAAGCCCACATCATTGCTTGGCCATATATCTGAGCGTGAAAGTTGTCATTATTTATGGGCCCAGACAGGTTACAGTTGTACGCTTGTGAACCTGGAGGTTTCAGCCGGATTGCTCCATTACTCGCCATTTCTCATTGAATTGTACTGAAAGCCCTGCGCTGTTGTCCTCGGGAGCAGCTCTGAGTTGTTTTTTTTGTGTGTCTGATAGAGTGAAATTCTCATGATTTATTGCAGTTTAGCTAAAAAAAACACTGGCGTCTGTTGAAAGAAATTGGCACATCGTGTCACTAATTCATCCCTGAATCACATTGTCCTTTTCATATCAGCAAAAAGATGCTCTAGATATGTCTGTATAAACACTTTTTTTTTTCAAATTCCAATCTTCTCAGCGTCTTTGATTTTTACATTCATTGTATATTTTTTTCTCCCTGTGTGGATGAGATAACAGGGGAGGAGGGCCTTAGGCGCTCTTTATTAAACTGAACTGAGATCTGCAACTCTGTAATTTAACACATGAAAATGCACAGTAAGTAAAGCTGCAATTTTCTGAGCGGTCAGCAGAATGTCCTGTAGACGCACCATTTCATTTATCTGAAGGCACTTGAAATGTTGCTGTCAATCCATATTCATCATTTGTCTCATTTCCCCCCTTCTGCGGCACACAGCAGGCGAGGCTACGGCAGACAGGTAAGCTTTCCTGTTGTGATGTGTTTTTATCTTATTGTTGTGCCAAGACGTTTTGTCACTCTCAAGGCGGCTTGAGGCAGCTTATATCCTATTATTCTTATCTACAACTCGCTTGATGGAAAACACTGAATGAGATTAAGATGAGATGCCGGCGATAGGACTTCTGACACTGACATTGCAGTTTAGATTTGATTCAAGAGTCTGTTGTATTCTCCAATGTTCCTGTCAAATAGCAGATAAGCATTCGGATGACTTTTTCTCCTCTGTTGGGAGAAAAAAACATAATCAGGGACCAAACAAAATGACTCTGTTTGACAATGCTTGACATTAGAGTCTTTTTTTGTCCCCTCAAATAATCTGTGAACTGTCAGCACCCGACATATGCAGGATGTTTAATTTTTTTGTTGCCATTTCTTACCTCCCAGTTGCTTAGTCCTTCTTTTTCCTTGCTTTCTTTCCATCAGCATTTTTACTAATCCTCCTACATGGTGTATAACATAGAACTAGCAATAAACATAAGAAAGGCCTGCATTTTCTGGTGTTAAATCTGAAGTGTGTAGCATGAGCTCTTCCTTATGTTTGTGTCTCTCCTGACCGTCCCTTCCTTCCATTACCTTATCCTTCTTCTGTACTAATCTTTGGCAGCAACAGCAACTGCTGAGGCCATCTCTTCTGAGACCTGAGGTAGAAACACTCCTGCTTTTCTTAATTCACAGGGATTGTAGTCATACTGCTGCTATACTCACCCTGTATGCTGCTCTTCCTCCTCAGTCTTTGTGGAGTGCTGAGTAATTTCTCTCTCTGCCTCTCTGAAATGCAGGAACTCTCCATGGAGTCAGGTATCGACCCAGGCCAGGACTACTACACGCAAGACTACTATAATTACGACCAAGGGTGAGCATGCAGCCTGCTGATTGTCTCATCTTTCATCAGTCGTACTCTAATCCATGGGACTGATCTCCATCGGTTAATTTAAAGCTAAAAAATTACATCGTTAAGGCTTATTTATTGCAACCTCGCATTCCAGCTCCATGCGTTTGGATCCTCAGGGGGAGGAGAGCATTTTAAAGAAGTTCAGAATAAAATGATGAGTGTAACTTATGCTGCCCCTTCAGCAGTGCGTACCATCCAAGAGTTTGCCCCATCAAATGAGATCAATTATGCTGCCTTGAGTCAGGCACCTGAGACTGAGAAAGTGTTTTCCCATGGTTTAATGGATAGAGGGTGTTTTAGACTGCCTGTTATATTGGCCATATGGTCTAAAGAGGAAAAACATGGAACTCAAAGCCGGAACAGCTGCTGAGAAATTGTTATTCATTAAACTGTCCCGCTCTATGGCAGGTGACTTGCACACCACTCTGGGGAGTCACGCTGCAAGTTTATCAAAACAGGGACAAGCTTCTGCACCTTACAGGCTTAAATCTCTTAAAAGAAATCTGACAAATGCTAAAAACTGTCTTGAAATGGAGTTTTGTAATTGCCTCTGTGGTTACTCACTGACCTACCTGTCATCTTTACCAGCTTTAATTGCCTCAGCTGTTACTCACTCTGCCTGAATCACACAGGTCTTGATTTGCAACAAGCTGTAATTATATTTTAATGACATGTCACAAAGTTCATTGTAAAAGCTGCTGTTGCAAATGAGTGTATCATCACTATGACCGGATGCCTTTGATCTCTTTCTATTTGCATTGAGGGGGCACACTTAGACAGCGGTCAAGCTTTTAATCCAGCAGTCACCAGACTGTGTGGTCCCCGTTGCAGCGACACAAATTACCATCAGCCTCTTTCCTTTCGGCTCCTCTCTAATTCAGTATTGTAGTGTAAGAAGAATAATTCACGTGTTCAGTGTCTTTCCACCACATGAACGCAGACAACCTAATGGCGGATAATATTTTAAAATCAGATTTTTATGCTCAAACTTTTTCATCTGTGCTATCTTCAGGTCATGTTCTGGACAGTTGGCCATCACCACTGAAATAGCAAATCACTGAAAAATGATTAAATATCTTCCTCTTCCTTGTCTTCCATTTTAATGACAATTGGCGAGAAATAAACCTGCAGACTGCTCTCTCTAGTAGGTCGTGTGGTTGGATAGATAGTCTCATTTAGTGCTCCCCTGATGAAAGAAGTGTAGCCAAACATGCTCTGGAATAAAAAACAGCACATTGGAGAAGAGTTACACAACCTCATTTGATCAGTTTTAAAGTGCTTTAATGGGCTTTTAGGCATTACTTGTTACCCCACAGGTTCCCATATCAGCATGTTTTTGCGTTTTTGTAATTTATTAGACATCTTTGACAAACATGGGGAAATACGTGGTCTGCTGTATTTATTTTTCGAAAAGCTGCATGTTTTTTGTCTTCATTATATCCCTCTAAACTTGCCAAGTGATTTCAAGGAAGAGCTGCAAATCACCACAGCAATTACTGCATATCTGATCAAAGATATTGCCAAATCTACAAACACAAAGATCAGTCAGGCAGCAGTCATGAATGGAGCCAGCCTGATATAACAGAGGAAGATTTAGGAGAAGGAGTTAAAAATGAAAACAGATGATTCTGGCAATGACATCAATGCCTGGACATACTGGACAAGTCATGTTATACTGAATGTACCATGTTAAGTGATAACAGGGTGTGATTTTTTAAGTAATACATTTGTTCATGGCTCTTTATCGTATAGCATTTGGAAGGAGACATTTTTAAAAACAAATTAACGCATTGTTGCTGCTGTTGTCTAGTGTACTTTAGGTATTATTAAAACCATAAAAATGGTCAAGGTAGGTCACAGTAATACAAAAAAAAACTCATTATTTGTCCTATTTTTTGTCTGTCTATTTCTCAGGTATGACCTTCCTCAGTACGGCAGTCGGAGGAGGCTGATAACTCCTATGTATGATGAATATGGAGAGGTGATAATGGAAGATGATGGGTATTACTACAGTCCTCATGGCCCTGAGGTATCTCCTTTCCTTAGATGTGAATTTCATGCTCTCAGTGATAATGTCAAGATTTTCAATTTTTGCTTTAATAGGTTATGTTCCAGCGTATTATTGAAACAGCAGTATAAACCCTTTGTGACTTAAAGTATCGTGGCGTTATCGTCATAAAAGCTTGCTGAATTAACTATGACTGTCTTAGGGCCGAGGCAGAGGCAGGGGTCGTGGTGGCATTCGGGGTAGAGGTCCACCCAAAAGGGTTGCATTTAGCGATGTGCCACCAGAGGATGAAATCGCACAAGCTGAGCCAGCAGATGGGGGCAAGCCTTCTAAGGCTGCCAAGAAACTGAAGTCTGTCATGAAACTCAGCAAACTCCTGGCAGCCAGCAAGGGAGGAGAACAGCCATCTGACGCTGGTCCTTCTGGCCCATCTCCATGGAAGAAGGCCAAGATGTTAAAGATGTTCGGTGCCGGGAAGAAGGACAAGGATTACGCCAAACTGATGTCAGCCCGCCGAATTGACAGCCAGGAGAGTCTGACTGATGGACCAGCAGTTATGGGACCAATCGACAGCAAGTCTGATACCCGCAGCCGGCTTGGCAAAGTTTTGAAGAAAATCAACTTAGGCAACAAGTTACAGCTCCGGAGGAAGTCACAGAGTAGTGTGAGTCGTGGCTCAGCTACAGGCAGCGAGAGAGATGAGGAGGCCTCACAAGTAACCAGTGAGGATGAAAAGAAGTCTAAAGTGTCCATTAGTGTAACAGAAAGTGAGCCAGAAGCAGGTGCAAGTGGAAGCAGTAAGGAGAAAGGCTCTGATGAGGAATCCTCAGAGAAAAGCAGTGTTGACAGAGATTATCTGAAAGTAGATTTAGACCGGGATGATGCCAATGAAAGCACTGTAGACTCAGAGGAAGAGCCTGATGAAGAACCCGGGGATTCTGATGAGGACTCCAAGTCTGACAAAACTGAGAAAGAATCTGGCACTGAAAGAGAATCAGAGTCAGAGAAAGAGTCAGAGTCAGAGTCAGAGAAGTCATCAGCTACAGAGAGAGAGTCAGAAACAGAGAAAGAGTCTGCGTCCGAGAAAGCGTCTGAAACAGAATCAGGAACAGGCACAGCAACAGAGAAGGAGACGAGCACAGAAAAGGATTCAGGGACAGAGAAAGACTCTGATGAAGAGTCTGAGGAGGAAGAGGTTTCAGGGAGCACCAGAGAAAGTGGGTCGTCTGCCCGCTCTTCAATGAGATCATCAGCTACTGAGGCCAGCAAGGAGAGCAGTGCTTCAGGTGGGAGCGGAAGTGGGAGTGGAAGTGGGAGTGGAAGTGGGACCAGGGAAAGTGAAAGTGCAAGTGCAAGTGAGAGTGGCAGTGGTAGCGGTAGCAGTGCTGCATCTTTATCTGGCTCAAGCGTTAGGTCGTCACAGAGAACCAGATCATCAGGAAGCGCAGTAACCACAGAGAAGTCCAGTGAAGAACTCAGTGAGGCCGAGTCAGGGACAGGGACAGCCAGCGAGGCAGAATCTGGGTCAGGAAGCGAAGGCTCCTCGTCTCTTGGGTCCAGCCAGAGGAAAATGTCTGAGTCAGGGTCTGGTGGAGGGTCTTCATCTGGTAGTCAGATGACAGACAAGAGTTCCCTGGGGAGCGAGGAGAGTTCTGCTAGTTCCCGGTCCGCCAGTGGCAGCCGGCGTTCCCAGAAGTCCAGCCTGAGTCGCGGATCTGAGGATACAATCACAGAGGAGAGTGAAGAAGAGGATGAGGAAGAATCTGAGACTACTGATGAGAGCAAAGAGTCAGCCAGCGAGCTCAGTGATGAAGCATCGTCTAAGAGGTCCAGTGTGGCGCCTCAAGACCCTGGGCCCTCTGCCCCCTACAGAGGTCCCCCATACAGCTCCGAGATCAGAAGCATCGGTGACACCTCGGTGGAGACATACGGAGGACTGTCCCCCATCACTGAGGTGGACGAGGACGCCATCTCCTCTGACAAATCTTCAGCCAGTGGCTCTGGATCAGAGGCCGGCAGTGCATCGAAGGACTCAGGAGAAACAGAAGTGACTTCGGATGCTGACTCAGAGTCTGAAGGAAACTCAACTGCCTTCTAGAGAGATATATTGTCCACTGTGAAGTAAGAGTGAATAAAATCAATTACCCTTGCATGGGAGTGAAGAAATATTGCTTTCCTCTACAGAGTCTTTCAAACGTCGACTTTTTCCTCGTTTACCCTTGGCAAGGAAAAACTTTGGTGGTTTCCTGCTGCAAAATATCAGAGTTTTCCTCTCTTTCTTACGTCTTTGACTTCTTCTCTTTGATGTTTCCTGAGTGTTTTTATGCCTTTACCTTCAGTGCGACACCAGGCTCTTTTCTGCTGTGAGGTTTTGCATGTTGCACTACTATCTGCTTTGACTGAATGTTTTCCTGTCATTTGACATGATTACTTTCTATGAATAGACAGTGTTTCTCTTTTCTCGCCATAAATTCAGTTCCGATACTGATCATAAAATGGGGTTTGTTCTGTTTTCTGAAGATATTCTCTCATATTTGTTTGAGTATGAATATTCTTTAATAGAACAACAATTCCTCTTCACAATTCCTCTTAAAATTACACTATATATTAGTGTAAGTAGTGCAAACAGCATTTTATGGCTATATGTCAGTGTCCGTGTGGTAGCATTAACGAGGAAAGCATCTTTGTTTCAGATCAAAAATGCCCTCTATCCTTAAGTACACATGAGCATAAATTTAACTTAAAATCTGTTTTTTTTTTTTTAGCATTTTTCCTGGTACAAGGGCATAAATTATGGCAAGAATTCCTTGAGATACCATAATCTTCATACCTGATGTTCAACCCAGCTATCTGCAGTGCTTGTGTTTGCATTTTTGCTTTCTGAGAAACTTCCATATCTTCTGAAAATACTATATATTGACTTCAATCCCTTCTCTTCTTCTCAGCCTGGGAAAAAGAAGCGGATTAAGCTGGTGGTCGATCGGGAGAATGAGACCAGCTCCACAGGAGAGGAGAGCACCACAGAGACCCAGCGGAACAGACTCCCCAACAGCCACAGCAACATCAACGGGAACATCTACCTCGCACAGAACGGCACTATCGTCAGAACTCGGCGGCCACCACACCCAAACAACTTCAAGGTGGGCTCTCCGTGTCGGCTCGGTAAGCATTTTAAAAAACTAGACAAGTTGGGTGTGACTCATGAAGAGCCCCCTCCCGTTATTAGCATCGAGGGCACAGGAAACGACACGAAAAACGGAACGGGTACATGTGTTCCCTCTAACGTGGACGTCAACCTCAACACTCGGTCCTCCTGTGGCTCTTTGGGATCCACCATCACAGATCTTAGAAGTTTTGGGTCCAAAACCAATTTTGCCAAGGCCTTGATTGACAGAAACAGCAGTGTCCCGTGTATCAATGAGGAGCAAGAGACTTCTGTTGACAGCCACAAGGACAGTAGGGAGACACTGGAGTCCCACAGTGACCACACATTATCAGATGAGGAGGAGTTGTGGATGGGACCCTGGAACAGCTTGCACATACCAATGACGAAACTCTGACTGGCCATGCAGAAAAGGATTTTCTCCTTGTTATGTTCCTTTCTTTATCATGTCGCTTTTGTTTCGAAAATGATCATAAAGGAAATGATTGTGTGCCTCAACTGGACAAGCTCCTACCACTGTCCATGACAGGTGATTGCACTTATAGAGTCAGCTTTTATTTAACCATGATTTGTACTGAGCATTCATCACTGACAGGGCTATTACAGAGGGGAGAGCTGAAAGGCAACGAGTGCCTCAAAGAAATATGAAGTTTTTTGTGAACCGTGCTTGACTGTAATTTTAACTCTTTATTCAACACAGAAGATGGGCCTTTTTAATTGAGTGATTCCATGCTTTGTTTTCCTTTCTCAGCCACAGTTTGTTTTGTTTTTTTTTTAATCCTGAAAAAGATCGCAAAGAGATTGTCATTCATTTCACTCTGCTGATAAAGGTATTTACAGAGGAATCAAGGTGGACACGTGAAGAAATTGTGATTATATAGTCTATGATAAAGTAAAAGAAACTTATTTTGCTAATAGCATTTAACTTGCAAATAATTAAGATTGTCATTGATTATTTTATGTTGTGATCACTTGACAATGTTTTTGAAAATTTCTGAAAAATATATAAAATTATTTTTGTCTATTTTGTATCTAACAGAGATGGAGAATCTAACATATGACATTAAAGACGTAATACCCACTTGACTGTCATTGCTATATTTCAACAGTGGAATATGACAGTGTGATGGCAGTCTTTTTATATGGACATTTGTTACAGAATGTGATATTTTCAACCCCTTTACATCATGCAGATTCACTCTGTTCATGATAATTTATTAACTGACACATCAGGACCCCGTGCAGGGGACAAAGGACTACCAAAAAAATGTACCAGATTCAACAATAAAGTTCTAACCTATTTTATGGTGTATTGTGAAGCATAATTGGCCTTGACTATTTCTGCCACTTCACTCTGTCCTCAACATCAGGGTTCTTCTTCAGCAACATGGATAATGGTAATAGTGCCTTTATGATAATATGAAAGATATTTGGGGTCATAGAAATACAGTTCTTGAAGTGTGTAATGGGAATGAAAGTTGAATAAAAGGCAGGCCGCAGCAGAAGAACTCAACAGTAAGCTCATAAAAATACAATGTGTGCAGAGAGAGGTCTGTCAGAATGAGGCCTTTTCTGTGCAGTGGGCTTTCACTCTCCAGAAGAGCAATGACAGGTCACCAAACATGGGGATTTGGATAGCTACTGTATCTCTGAAAAGCAGTGGGAAATATGCCAGGAAGTCTGAGAAACTGACAGTCCTCTTGAGTCGACTTTCTCACCTGTCAACACAAAGTGCAGAAAAGAAAAAAAAATGTGTTTTTAAAGATGGCAGCGATTGTAACCAAAAAGGCTGAAGGCAATGGAAATCTCAAACACATTCCCTTCATTTGTTTCTTGGTTTATCAGAGATTGACACATCTAACGCAGGATGACATTTACAAAAAGTGTCCTACAGTCAATCAAACCATGAGAATGCCAGTCAAGTTCACAGAGTTCTTTGGAGGCAGAAGTTCATAAAGGAGCAGGAGCTGAATGTCAGAGTGAGGTGGCTTGAAAAGCTGCTCAGAAAATAGGTCAGGAGGGAAACTTGTTCCCACCGCAAGCCTGGTGTCCTACAGAATGAAAACAAATGTCTGCACTAAAAAAAATGGAAGCAAGACCTGCAAACAAAACAAAACAAAAAAAAGAAAGACCAGCCTGTTTTAATTGTCAATTGTATCTTTTTCAGCTATTAAATGTGCGACACCATTGCGTGGATTACTTTTTGGATCTGCAGACACAAGACTTCTCTCTAGTGTTCACTGTCTATCAAAAGCCAGCCGCTTCACTCTGCATGCACACTCACAGGAGCTGTCGCTGCTGACAGGAGAGCAGCGCTGTACGAATCCTGTTCAGCGCAGATGGCGCTCAATATCACATTTTTGCAATTATCTTCTAAAACGTCTTAAAATGAGCATATTCCAAAACAAAAACAAAAACAAAAAGCAGCATTATAATATAAAAATAATTAGCAGTAGCATCTGTGCCTCAGTCTTCTCAAACACAAGGACATACTTCACCAATCTCTCTTTTTGGAATACTCTCCTGATGAATTGGATTAAAGCTCAACCGACGAATATAGGCAGCGTTTCAGTCTGTCACAGGATTATGTCCCAAGCCTCTTTTTTTACTTTCACCCTGATCACGTCACTTAGCAGATTAAATTACAGCATTAAGAATGGACATATCCCTGCAGTAATGAATTTTTGGCTCGAGAGAACCCACAATCCAATGTCTCCTCAAAGGGATTTACTTGTCATTTGCATTTAATACTTATAAAAGAAGACTGTCTAAAGGTGATGAAATGCTGCACACCTACGGAACATTTCTAAGCAGACCTGAAGTTTCATTACTGTTCGCTGTCACAACAATTAGGTTAGAGGCTTGTGTATAGACGACAGACAAGACGGAAGAAAACTGTGGCAGTTTGCAGCGATGTAGAGATCTAATTTGCTGTGATGTACAGAAAACCAGTCATTGCAGAGTTTTGACCAGGTCCATTAAAGTGAAATGAGATCAAATTAAATAATATATCTCACCAAATAAAAGACAGGCTGTAATTGGACACATTAAGTTTATTAGAATAGGAATCTTTTTAACGCCAGCCTGCAGGGGCCACCCTGAAAATCTGGTCCACAAACACTTGATGTTAAAAACATTTTCACGATGCCAAGATCTCCTGCCTTAGAGGAAAAGTGACAGACAGACAGACAGACAGACAGACAGACAGACAGACAGACAGACAGACAGACAGACAGACAGACAGACAAATAGATAATTCAGTTCAAAGACATCTTCGAAAATAGCAATTTGGTAGCTGACTGCACAAATGCAATTCCAATGTGCCAGTGCATCTTTGTCATAAATCCTAATGTTGTTGGTGACCCACTGACTTTTCTTCTCTCGCCAAAAGCAGGTGAAATATCTCAACATTTAACAGATGGATTGGCACAGTATTTGGTCCGCACATTAATCGTTCTGGGATGACTAACGATCGGTGATCCCCTGACTTTTTCTCTAGTGCCACCATGAGGTTGACGTTTGTGGGTTAAAGTCTCAGCAGATATTCATTCAGTACACACATTTATTCCCTTCTCATGATAAATTGTAGCAACATCTGTAATTTTTCATCCAGCGCCATCATCAGGTGCAAAACTAATGCCATACACATACCTGCTGACATGAGCATGCTGATGTGAGCTCAAAGCTCAGTACTGCCTCACAGACGTTAGCGTGACTGTAGACTCTTAGACTTGTTTGAAAATGTGTTCTTGTAAATTGGGTTCCACTGGGTGCACATGCATTAATGCAAATATCCAGGTGCATGTTTTAGTTACTCCGAACATCAATAGCTGAAGCGGTGACAGTTTGCACGAATGGGGGACATCTGCAGTTTTTGTGTCTGCAAGTTAGTCACAGTGATCCTCATAGTTAACAGATGTGTAGAAAATCATTTTATGAACTGATCACAGGAGTGGCAAGCAGTGTTTCTGTACCCCTGTATCATAAACTCTATGCCTGGGGGCTCATTTAAATGTAGACTATTTATACATCCTTCAAAACAGGTTCTCCCACAGTTTGTGTTTATGTGAAGTCATTTTCTGCAGCAGTAATTCTGTAATATACCTGTGGATGTAAATCATGACACAGAAATACTGCTGTACTTGACAGAGATTCATAAATCACTAAAAGTTTTATAGAGGGTGATTATTCATTCACCAGGAAGGCTGCAAAGTTAGTACTGCAATGTATGCACCAGGGTCATGCTCTGCCTCTGGACTAACTTTTGACAGGTTACTTATTCTAATTGGCTGATTGAGGCCTTGTTCCTTGCCCTTGGTTTAATCAGTGCAACGAGCTCATGCGTGTGTTCAGATGTGCCTGGCTCTTCTCTAACAAGTGAACAGATTCACTGGCTTGCTGAGGATGAAGTATCGCTGCAGAAGATTGAGCCATATAGCTCCTGATATGGTAACATTCAATTTGACAGGAAGAAGAAATAGGAGCAACTTCACAGAAATGCATCAATTTTAAATCACTTTGTAATCAAATATTCATAGTGAAAGGAAAATAGAAACACAAGTTCAATAGGAATTGGGATTCTGATTTCTCTTTTTTCAGATATACAAGTGTTAGTACTCTGATATGTGTCAGCCCCGTGGACTTATGATTCCATGCCATCCTACTGCATTTGATGCCAGAAGAATTATATTCCGGAGAGCATGCCCAATAAAAGGGTGAAATAAAGGTTCTCTTACGTACTTACAAAGCTCCTGCCAACAGTATTACTCAGTATTATAATCACTACTGTTTAAAAACATAATCCACATTTCAGAAATGTTTTGCTTTAAGGGTTATGAATCATTTTCTCTGCTACGCTGGCAAACTGTCCAGCGGAAACAAAATGGGCACATGTATCATTCTGAGGCTGCAATTGAGAAATGCTGATGATTCAAACAGCGTGGAATCAGTAGTCGCAGAGCAGACTCAGTATTAAGATTAGTATTTGATTTGTGCACCCATGTTTGTTGATCCTTACTCCTGAGTGTGTGTGAAAAAGCAAGCATGGGGGCCACACTTTTATCACATGTAAACAGTGCATGTCATAAATGTGTAAAGAGATGTTTGATAGCTGAAGCCATAACATAAGCAGGGAGATTTGATTTTCTGTGTGCACAGGAGGGCTGGCTAATACATTAATACCACTTCCACCCGCTCAGGAATGTGCTTCCCTGGTACAGGTAAGCACTGTTCTCTTTCCAAGTCCACCGGCGAGCCTCCTGAGTTTCACCTATTAGCATAGCCTATATAGGATATCCTGGCCTACAGCAGGCAATATGGTAATCTACCCATGACTCATTCTAAAGGAGATTATCACAAATCCCCAACGGAGGCAGGAGAAACTCCTCATAATACCTATCCGTCACCATTGCTTATTGCATGCTCAGACCTGGAGGGCAGGACTCCTCGTTTCCAACCTAGCTCCAATATAAGATGATCCATTTCACTACTTCAGTCTTAAAATTAGAGGTCACATATTTATTTACTGAATTGGCTGATATACAGTGAATATTATAAAGACAAGGAAACAAGGAAAAAAGTCATATTACCGTATATTTTAGAATCCTGGCCCCAAATGCAGAGGCGGGAAATTGTGTGCTCTGTGAGCACATACCACAGCAGATACTGGTGAAATTACAGCTCATGCCATGTATCTGGTGTGTCATTATTTTTGTTATTCAGTGAACTCTGGCTTTTTGCTCATTAAACTACATCAGGTCTGCCCTGCAGCCAGCGCAGGGACAGATGGGAATATCTCAGTGCTGCAGGGGAGGCTAGGGCTGGTTGCAGGTTGGTTATTACAGTGGAGCCACATTAGAGGGTGCTGTGTAATACTGTTGATGCCAAACATACCATCTGGTATCGGGGTCATTTCTTTGATAAACAACAAAACAGTGAGGTGAAGGTCTTTTTTATTAGTAAGACACTGAAGCCTTGATGATTTTCTTTGGGGTGCAAGCTGGTGGTTTTCCTGATTCTTGGGTTTGATTTCACGCACAGGTACAGTGCATGATACTGTGATTAACTTGTGAATGCTTGAATGTTCCCAGTGGTTTGAATTCACTCACTGGTGCAGAGTAATTAAACTAGAATCTAATAACTAAAACCTTCAGCTGAAATCTTAATAAAATGAGTGGTTGCAAGTAGGCATTGCTTCATTTAAATTTGTCACCAGCCAGAAATGGTGCTGACCTGAGCATTGCCTTTCTTGCTGCTGATCTGGTCAGAGGGAGCAGTGCTACAGATTGATGTGCACCTTTAATAGAACCATAACAGAAGTCTATTCCGTGTTTTGTGGGGCAGGTGATGCACAGGTGTAGAAAGCTCGTGGATTATAGACTGCAGTGGTTAAAGTTGCCCGGGACAGGACTGAGATATTGAGGAAGCTGGAGGGCAGATCAGGTTCTTTGGATTGGGTTGTTAAGGGCAAAACTGAGGTTCATTTGAATGGAACTGAAACAAGCACACAGCCTCTATGATACCTTTGTGTCAGTACCTTTGTGGATGGACGCATGTTTGTATAGATATCTTTCAAGTAAAACAGAGATATCCACTTAACTAAAAGTTTTGTTTAATCTTTGAATAGAATTTATAAAATACAGTGACTCTGAGTGAGTCTGCCACTGACCTGAGCTCAAATTCACTGAACCAACAAATGCTGGTGGCCTACCCTCCACTTTAAAAATGATGACATTAAGCATAATGTACACAGCATTAACACTGATCAGTTATCTTACACTCCAGATGAAGAGCAGAGACACAGGTTTGTGTTGTCCTTCTTGCTTCATTGGGGCTGGATACAAACTCTATCGTATTGTTCTTGTGCCCTTTTCTGTATTGCTTACACAGCTGAGGCGCTTATCGAGCTCTGATGTTGTTGCAGCTCTCGATAGTTCATTAATCCTGCTGACAAGTGATGGTATTGTAGGAGCTTTGGCCTTTCCGGATCGATGCTAAATTCATCACAGCTTCCCCGCCGGCCATAACTTGATTAAGCACACTTAAGTCCAATTCATAAACATTCCGCAAATTCTCATTGGGGCACCCAGAAGCCACTAATTTCACCGGTGATCAATTTGGCTCTCACCTTTTCAGTTTTTTTTTTTTTTTTGCCCTGCAGCTCAGCCACCTGTTAAGATTACACTTAACCCAACTTCCTCACATTTCAGCACCTCACTGCGTACTAATTAGATTTCCTCTGGAGTGCGGTGGAGTCAAAACTCTGATCGGAGAGATAGCAGCAGGAGGAATCTACTGAGAATTACTGCGGGAATCCCTGCATTACCCGGTGCAAGCATCCGAAAAAGAGAGCGAGAACATCAAGAGCTGGACTTTATGTTTCTTTAAAGGGACAAATTATTTGCAGCATGTTAGGAAAGTTATTCTCATGCAGGCCTTGCATCATCTTATGTTCTCTTTTTTTGCCCTGCTAGTGTTTCTTGAAGAGTGAAGTTATACTATTAAGTGCCACAGTCATGAAATGTTGGTTATCTCTTAGTCACTAGATAGTCCTGCTGTCAGTCATCCAGAATATATTTGCACATTTGAAATTTTACATCAGAAAAAGGCAGGCAGCAGAGAGGTGATAATGAATATTGGCATGACTTAGAAATGGGGAGCCATTTGCTTCCAGACACATTAGTCATTGTTATATAAACCAGTGCCTCGCTATCATTTTTGCAACATTTTACTCTGTGACCATTTTGAGAGAAGAAAATTAACTGAGATTTACATATAAATATATTCGCCGTTCATTTTCAAATTTGTGAGACCAGAAAAAAGTGAAACTGTAGAAAAGTAAAGAAAACATTATCTGAAGTTTGCGTTGAACATAACTGAGTGCCTGAGTGCTGTGAAACCATCGAACTAATCCATCATGCACTTTCAGCCTCATGTGAGCACAGATGTTGGACAAACACGACCACAAGATGGCGCCTGAAACTCACGGCTGTGGCTTGGCATCTGCCTGTGAGATGAGAGGGCAAATGAAGGGATGCAAATTGCTTATGAAGAGGTGGTAGTGACGGAGTGGAAATTAAAGATAATACATGTGACTTTTACTCCCTTTGGACACGAGAGGCCCTGCAGCTTAGGTGGTTATTTGTCTTGTGTGGGTTTGTTACTACACTGAGTGAGGACGTGCTGTGGATGATGACGTTTATAATTCTCTTGGACCCAAACAGGAACATGAAAATACTAGACATCAAGTAGCTGTTTAATTGAGTCATAAGTCATATTTTTTGGAGTCTTTTTGAACAAAACTTTCTTTTTTTGTTGCTGATGTTGAACTCTTTTTTTATTTGAGCGGCAGCCAATTAAATATCAGTCAAGTATTAATTAATTTAAGTTTTTATCCCTTTGCTTTATATGAATATGGCCCTGATGATACTGTTTGCATCCATGGCTTGTTGTTGCTCCCGCCTGCCTAATTAGTTCACATTTCTTTCAATCTGATTATTTTCTTCCTTCTTTCTGGCATGTAGAGGACAACAGATCACTCCTATTTCTGGAGAGCGGTGCTTAGGCAGAGGGTAGATTCAAGTCCATCATCATCTCCTCATTTCCTGCAGCTATTTAAGACTGTCCCTCTCCAAAATAGGCGCCCGATGACCGCAGCCGGAGCTATCTCGGGACCTGCTTTCAAACTAATTCGAGGATATTAGGATGTCTCAGAATGTTTTGTTTTGACATTTCTATACCTTCGTCGACCGTCGTGTGCACAAAGCGTGTGCCATCTGACTTAATGCCATTTTAGAAGTCATCTCAGATGTTTTTAGGTTTCCATAACTATATATTGTACATCTTGAGTGCTTTATAATTTCTATGCTGCACATTGTTATTTTGGAAATGTACTCAAAACCCAAAGTAAGGTTTAACTGACAGACAGGTCACACACACACACGCACACACACACAACACACACAGAGCAGCTCAGTGAGCCCAGGGCTACAACATCCCGCCCAAAGGTTATATTCTATCCGAAATGTTGGGTGTGTAGTAAAATACATGCTCCACACTGTCTGGCTCTCCTAATGAAGGGGTTTATGACTGGTAGTCCTGTGTTTGTACCATGTATCATGCACTGCTATATCACTGGATACAAGGTCAGATCATATCTCATCCTATATCTGCCAGCGGTGCAAGTCTGCAATGAGAGCTCAGTTTATTAGACACAGTGGAGACATTATTCCAGGATCTGAAGCCACTATAAAAAGAAAAAAAAAGATTTTGATAGCTGCTCTGGGCATAAAAATAGAATTTAATGCTTTTTGGAGACTTTTTCTGCTCTCATTGTTCTCGATTTCACAAACAGCAAATAATTGAGTTTTTCACAAAAAGCCTCTCTTGTGTTATTCTGAGTCAGACGCAGCTGTGCGTGGCCAGACTTGTCAGACTGCGAGCTTTCAGCACCCACAGTGTTAATGTATAATGTCAACGCAGTAGGGAGCCTTGTTAAAAAGCAATTAAGCCAAAATGATTTAAACATTGTGTGGTTTGGCCATTGGCGAGCCTCGAGGTACACACTGTGTTGTTGTCTTAAAATGAGAATTTCACTGTCTGCTCACACTGAAAACCGCTATTTGTGTGAGTGTAGCTCTAACCACACTTTCCCACACCCGCCAAACCATACCAAACCACAGACTTCAGATGAGTATGCGCACCACACACACACACACACACACACTCACACACACATACTCACTCACTCACTCACTCACACAGAGACACACACACACACAGTATTCACATGAAGAGTAATTGAGGGGTTTGACTAGTTTTTGGTGCATTAAAACAGTAGCTGTTTTAAATGACAGGGGCTGAGACATACTTGCATTGATGTCTGTGAAGGCTGGTAAAGATGGCTGATTACTCAAAGAGGACGTGGCATTCAGTAACTCTTATTATATTCCTCTTTATTCAGCGGAGTTTGACTGAATCACACCATTTAAGCTGTTCCTGACTGTAATACATTCTTAATCCGTGGCTTTCTTGCTCAGTATATTCATTTCTTGAGTGATTTCAGGCACAAGCCTTTCTGCAAACAGAGTTAGACTTGGTCTTATTTTTGATGATCAAAACATTACTGCTGACAGTTGAGAGTCTTCAATAGGCAACCCAGAGCTATTAGTTGTTCACCCTGTTTCCAGAGCAACAGCTCATCCCATATTCCATGTGATAATTTGCTATTTTGTGTGTGTCTCCCAGTAAGTCTACCAAAGTTACGTAAGCAGCTTCAATTTTAGTTCCAGTGGCCGTTGTCTTAGACAAAGATTAGTGCTAGGCCATAGTCAGACACATTTTAGCTGTTGGCAGATTGTTAGCTTACACTCTGTGTGCAAATGTGCTCATCACAGCCAGACTGCTTGGATGTGGTTTGGAACATCTGTGTGGTCCCCACTCCAGAAGAAGACAGACAGGGAAGAGACAGAGGGTGAGGAGCGGGGGAGGGGAGGGGTGGTGGTACCCCAGGGCTGCTCAGAAAGAAGCCCTCAGTTTTTCCATCACTGCTGTCGCCACCACCACGGTGGTGGTGTTGCCTCTGAGCAGAGCCAGGGGACAGCGTGAGGCAGATGCAAAGTATGTGTGTGTGCGTGCGTGCGCGTGCGTGTGTGTGTGTGTGTGTGTGTGCGTGTGCGTGTGTGTGTGTGTGTGTGTGTGTGTGTGTGTGTGAGTGTGAGTGTGTGTGTGTGTGTGTGTGGGAGAGGAAGAGAAAGAAAAGATGGAGGAGAGAAAGCAGGACGGGGACAAAGCGACTGTGTGGGGAGCCGTCAGTCTGGTCGATGACTGATGAAGTTGAAGGTTAGGTCTGGCAATTGATGGAGCTGCTGGCGGGGGCGGGGAGAGGGGCGTTGAGAGGAGCCTTGGTCCAAACCTGTGGTCGGCTCCCCCACCACCAGCAGCAGCAGCACCACAGCACAGCTCCCTGCCTGTATGCGTGTGGTGTTTATTTACGAGCCCGTTTAACCACGGCGCGGTCCCTGTGGTGGACTGACACAAGATGACAGCAGCCTAAATGTCTTGCCCTTTAAATCCAGCCTAATGGTCGCTTAGTGCTGTGGAGACAGGCACTGGGATAGGCGCCTGGGGTCTTTTCATAGGGGCCCTCTGAGTAACACATCAGCTAACACATCTATGGGCCACCATCCAGAGGCTTATTACTACCTGCTTCTGCGGCTGTGGCGCCACTGATTTAGCCATGGCTGTGTGTGGAGGGACAATACGAGCATGGGAATAGACACTATCCACCTATTAAAGCCACTCTGACAATGATTTTGGATGTGAATGTCTTTTTAATATCTGTGTCTGTGGCGTCTGGGATAGTTTGAATAGCCACTGGCGGGCTGCTTATAATATGTGGAGTTCAAAAAAACTTTAACATGATGTTTGGGACGCCTGCCCTCCACAAGAGCTGAATTCTTAATTATAAACCTACAGTTTAATTTCTGGAGCAGAAAAATAGCTTTTTTAAAAAAATTTATTGTTGTTGTTTTTAATATTTCACTGCAGCCCAGACTTGAACACAAAGAGTTAATCCCTTGTGTTTTTTTGCCTGAAGTAAGTCTGTGGTAACTTAATAGCAGATGTGAGTGTTATTGGGCAAATTATATGCAATATGAGAGCAAACATACACTTCACATAAAAACGACCTGCGTAAACACACCATTCATAACTGCATACCATTCTGTGTGGGCTTGCCAGCCAATGCAATTAGACGCTTTCTGAGAGGAAGAAAAGATTATCATCCAAAACCTTGTGCCTTGCTCAATTCGTGTGAAAAAAGACATGTTTATTGTGAGTCAAAGTCTACCTGTCAATAATCCACAACAAATCTCAGTTAAAGTCATTCTGATCACACCTCTGGGATCTATGAGAGGAAACAGGCGAGAGGAAAAAAGTTGGCCACAAATCCCATGGGAATCCATCTCTGCACAAGAGCCTTCTCCTGAATCACCTGTTGGTCTTGCTCACTGTTGTTACCCCAACCTCAACTTGTTGCTCAATGCAGACACACACACACACACACACACACACACACACACACACACACACACACACACACACACACAAAAGCTTTGAGCTTCAATCTGCATGCTTCGGTCCTGTGCAAACACAGATCAGACCATACTCATTGGGCCGTGTCTCTGGCACTCATCAGGCTGTTTGTACTGCAATTTCCTCCCCGCTCTTATCCATGTTTTGTCCACTGTCATTCCAGCGGGATTATGGGATGCTTTCATCATGCAGGAACATCAACTGAGGCAGTGGGGGAAATGCAAAGGAGGCATGTTGTTTTGCTCCTCTCATCACACATAGTGTTATCATCACATGCCATAATGAATGCTGCAGTCTGCAGTTATCCTTAGAGCTAATTATTATTTTGTAGCTGCTCTCCTGTCCATCTAAACAAATATAGTATTTAAAGCAAACTCGAATTCATTCCACCTCTTCCGACCACTGGAAAATGCTGTATATGTTGTACATATCACGTGACTCCTAGGCCAACATGTGTCCTTAAAAGCAATAGGTATTACTGTAATGAGAGTGAGCAGTGCTGAACAAATATTATCTTTCTCGTCCCCGGCAAAGTTTGAGACAATTCGGTTTTTAGCTGTATTTACTGAACATTTGTGAAAAGTTTGTATGCTCAGATTTGAATGTAACTTGTGCATTCAAACAAAAAACTTGTGAGATTCAGGGCTTTTTTCTTAAATGTTTAAATGCCAGAACCATTGGTCGACACCTCTATGAACCCTACTTTTTATGGACCTTTAAACTTCATTGTTTGTAGATAAGGATTTTATTGAGGTTTCCTGGTTGGTCCTGGGTCATAAAATAGCAAATGATCAGTAAATTGGTGGGGTTTTTTCAACATTTTTCATCATTTCATTTATCAAAGAGAAAATTTTCTCTTGTTTTGTTTTGTTTTTTCTTTTTTGTGAATGAAGCCCTGCCTATCTCTTTCCATCGTGTAACAAAAGCAGACAAAAAGAAAACCAAATCAACCGGTTCCACTGATGAGTGGTGATCCAGCCTGAATTAGATAATCGGTCCAATTTGAAACCAGTTGACTTTTATAGCTTGTCACCTCACGGTCAGCCTGTTTTCAAATTGATTTCAAGATGTTACTGATCACCTATGAGGGTCAAATGGTTCTGAAACTAAACTCCATCGCGGAGCTTTTGGGTCCTGAAGCACATCTTTGATAGCCACTCTGACATCTGGATTAAAAACAAAACAAAATCTCTCTTTGAAATTAACTGCTTCAGGCAGTCAAAGCTTTTCTGTGTCACTGTTGAACTTGTGTGTGCTTAAAGCCAGTTTTTTTCACTGTGCTTTTGTGCAATAAACCTTAATTTTAGCAGTTACTCTTCAGAGTAGAGAGTTCAGTATACATACATTTTTAACATTTTCAGCATAACAACATTTTACTTGTGTGCCTATATGTGTGCAATCTTCCTCTACAGCTACACCAGTGATGTCAATATCCTCATCTGTAAGTTCTTAGAATAAGTCATCAGAGTAGATTAAGGCTCCGTCTAGACACAATCTGTGGTTAGTTTTGTGTTTTCTCTTCATATTAGTTAAGGCTTTGGTGAGGTTAAGATTATCCAAAGCCGTTGCTTCGAGGCTTCGGCCACTCGTGGCTCTAATCTGTGGGGGGACAGTTTAGTTGATTTAGTCTTTGATGAGGTGCCCTTCGTCTCCAATACTGATGAGCTGTTAGTCGTCACCACTGCCCAGTCTTGCTGCTGTGGTCTAGGCCTGCCGCCTCCCTTCTATCCAAGAGCCTCATTCATCCCAAGACAAACAGACACAGTCATTACAATTAAGCAGTGCTATTAAAGGGACAGGCTACTGGCAGATTAAGAGAGGAGAAATGAAGTGGTTCTTTGTGTTACTGCAAGCAGTCAACTCATTAAAGCTCGAGTTAGTGAAGTTTTGTTTGCTGTTCAGTCTAAATATACTTATTAGCATGCATGTGGGGATTTGTGCACAAAGTCACGCTCCTGGAAAAACAGCTTGGTGGCTGAAGAAGTTTGTACAAGTTAAAATTGCGCTGCTTTTGCTGCTTTGTATCTCAAGAGTAAATGAAAAGGGGCCAGAGGAGACACTGAGGGCTCAGACTCAGTTCTTGAGGGGCCTTGAGACTTGAAGGATTAAGATTACGGGGGAGGTTCTTTTAAATGACTGATAGCGCAAAGTGAGAGAGGGAGCAAGGCAGGGCAGGGCAGGAGTCTGTGTGGCGGACCAGCAGCAGCTTTACTCTTCAATCAGTGAGATGAAAATTGCCACTCCTGTCAAAGTAGAGGTGTTTACTGAAAGGAGGACAAGGGAGAAAAAGAAATAAAGAGAGACCTCTTGAGAGGGAGAGTTATGCAACCTGTATGGTCCAGGGTTCCCATGGAGCAAAGCAACTAAATTTAGCCAATCAGAGCTAGAGTTGGTACCTCTCAAAGTCTGCGGCAGAGATGTTGAGAGGTAGGACTGGATACGATCCTGCAATGATGTATATTGACACAAAACCAAATTGCACATCTCTGAATGTGGCTACGGAATGACAGTTTTCCGGGAATGAAAGCGAGGCATCACAGTGTTGGACAGCTGTAAGACGCGCTCTGGATCTCTTTAGACACAGTAATTTCATAAGATATCAGGGAACGCGGGGCCAAAAAGCTGCATCTGAAACTCCAAAAAAATTTTAAGGCTCAGAGAGACTGGCGACGTGTAAAATGTCACTCATGACCTCAACTCTTAATCATTTACAGGGGGTTTCAGCATAAGTGATTCCCATCAGGAGTGGCCTAAGTCTAAGCCTGGTGCGGTTGTGTAGCATGGTGGTCTCACTGGTGATTTATGATACAGTAGGGCCTTGTGGCAATGCTGCCCGCAGTGTATTTTGTGTCTGTCTAGATTTCATTGATTGGTGATGTGATGGAGGGCTGCAGTCAGGCCTCTTTGTCAAGGCGGGATGTCATTGTTAGGGCACTTCAGCCGTGATGAGGATTGCTTAAGTTTTATGACCTCTGCGGCCTTCGTGATTTGTTGTTTGTAAAACGTATTTTTAAATGTGAGTTTCGTTCAAACTTAAGCTTCCTTTCAAACTCTGCCATCACGTTAAAGAGCACCACGGCCTCCATAATTCAAAGCAATTTGCAATTTGATGTCACCAAGAAAGGCCGCTAGATTAAATGCTCATCCATTTAGCTTTTTAAGGAAAGCGGGTCATATTTTCGTGGAGCGCATTCTGACATCTTCATAAATCAGTCTAATCATAGGGTTGTGGTACACCCCTGCCTTGTTTGTGTCTTTGTTAATGCCATGCACATGTGACCAATGACATGCTTGCGTAGATGAGCGAGCACCAGCGTGCTCTCTCTCAGCTGTAGAGGTGGTTGGATGTCTGCTTACATTCAGTAACATATTTTGGTGGGGGGGGGGCTGAGCATGCCAGACGTTGTTTGGATGTTTCGCCGCAGGCTTTGGCGTAAAGTAGCACTCGACATCTTCAAGGTGAACCCCTGGAGACGTGAATATCATCTTAAAATTTTGAAATTTATGCTTACATTTTAGTTTCAACACACCTTTCATCGCCTGACACTGCCCATTTCATGTTTCTTTTCATATCCGCTCACTACATTGATCTTGATGCACTGTCATATAGATTTTGCCCTGTCACTTCATATAGCAGAATATATGAGCTCATCCTCATAGAAACACTCTAGGAACACCTTTATCACATCATTTTACCAGGAAGAACTTGACTTGATGCAGGCAAATCACAGCTGGGCACCACATGCTTCATATCCCTGGTGTGTTCCATGAACCATTCAGAGACAAGACACTGCTCCCGTCTTTGTTTCAACTCACTGGCTTCTCATCTATTTGTGTCTCTTCCTCTTATCCAGAGATTTTTATCACTCACTGTATCTACAGGCTGCTCCCATCATCAGACACTGCATTTAAGTTTGGGCCCTCTTTAAAGAGATCCATGCTGTCTAAAGTGGAGGCAGGCCTCGCTCAGATAGCAGCTGATGAACGCTGGAATGCTTTTGGTCTTATCGTGGTGTCATCACGATGCAGCCGCAGCAGGCCTGAACCGGGGACGCACGAGAGTGACGCGATGTCATCTTGAAGTCAAAGGTTTGCACAATGCCATAAGTTATGCTTTAAATCAACATTTCCTACAGTTGCTTTTACAGCTTAAAGCCACACACAAGCAAATCAAGAATAGAGAGAAGAACAAAGATGTTTTTTCATGGTTGAAATCCTAATGGAGCATTTAATTTGTGTTTTTGTGTTGAATTGCAGAACCATTGTGGTTCACAATTTGATATAAATAGCTCTTTGAAATGTTTATCTGTCATTAAAATGCTGCATTTTTCCTATGAGACCTAATCAGAATATTTTTGGCTATCTTGTCGGGCTTATTAGGGAGCAGTATGTTGTACAAAGTGCTCTTCGGTATCCCCTGCCCCATTAATTTGAATGTTCCAGTGTGCTTGTTATACCTCAATGTTTTCCATAAGTCTTTCAGTTGAAGTTAAGTATCCATTTACTTATTTTATGATTATTTCTGTGCTGCATTTTATAAGGAATGTTACAATAATCACTAATTGTAGTTGACCACATGAAGAAAGCAAAATATTGAATGCAGTGGCACATTGTGGTAACGATCAGTCCAGTGAGTGAAAGATGGCTAACGTTTCTTTCATAGCCGGACCACTGTGTGACACAGGCGACAACAGTACGACTGGCTGTCTGTCAAAGTTTCCAACAGACCGTTGTAGTCTACGGTGAGCACAGATCTGGTTGTGATTACTATAACGGAGACAGTAAATCATGACGCAGCATGAGACTAATTTGTGGTGGAGAAGAAAAAGACCTGGGCCTTTCTTTATGGAGTTGCAGTTAACTACAAAGGACATGCGCAAAAGAACGCTTCAATGGCAGAAAAATCAGAGAAGAGGAGCAGCTCCGAAAATAGGAAGAGAAATCTGTTGTTTCGTGTTTGTAGAATAATGCAAATTAGTGACAAGTTATTGGGAAACAGCAACATAAGGTGCCTTAGTAAGACCATCATGAGCCTCAAGAGCAGCTTCACAAGCACAAGTCTCTGAACTCTACCGCATGAATACTGTTCTCCCCCCCAAAAAATCTCTCATTTGATGTTTTGATGGTGGCTCTAAATAGTGCTGTGTAAAGCTAGACTTAGCTGTGCATTAAGGGGCACCTCCTCAAAAATATAACTGCGCGGGGGTGCAGTGTTGGGAAAGTTCACTTTCTACATGAACTAGTTCAAAGTTCAGTCCACAAGTTTTAAAATGAACTAGTTCAGTTCAGAGTTCAGAATTCTACATTTTGAACTAAGTTCGGCGTTCTAAAAATGAACTAGTTCATAGTTCTTTTTTCCCGTTCGTTGCTGCGAGCTGTTATTTTTCAAAATTATTGACACAGCCCATATTGAGCCACAGACAGCAATTATTTTATCAGTTTTAACACTGTAACTACGCGTCAGATTTCATCTTCATATCCAATTTTGAATTCTTATCCAACCAGGGTTTACATTAGCATTGAGGGGACAGCATTTCCCCATTGCTGCTTTAACGCTTTGTTGCTGTCCATTCAGTCTACACTAGTAACAGCTGCAGCTTTCACTCCATGTGACTGAAGTGCAGATTTTCTTTTTGAAAGCCGGCGGGCAAAGTTCGCACAGAAATGTAAGATTTTTCCCATCCTCACCGACCTTGTCATAAAACTCGTTTAAATGATCATACGACGCCTCCTTGCTGCTTTGTCGCCTCCATGCTGGTTTTTGTTTTGATGACACATGCAGCAGTACGACACTGGTGGCTGGTGTTGCCAGATTGGGTGTTTTTTCCACTACATATTAAGGCCTGTTTATGGTGTGTTTTTGCTGGGTTTTCACCTGGAAGGCTCTGTAGAAATCTGGCACCCGATTGAACGAAGTTAAACTGAGAGAGCGTGCCGTTCACAAACACCAGAACGAGGTCATAGTAACATTCATCAGGCAGTAATACAGTACGTTCAGTTCACGTTCGCCCAAAATATGAATTAGTTCATGAACTATCGTTCAATGAACTCGTTGAGGCACAACACTGCTGGGGTGACCAGACACCCCGAGAGATTCGGGACAGTCCTGAATTATGATTAGTTGTCCTGAATCCCAAATCCTGTCTAATTTGTCCCCGAAAATTAGACTTAACCTGAGTTTTGATCAGTTATAACCTAATAAAGCAGAGGCTGCAGGGTAGCCTTTTAAAATGTACAAGTCCATAGGGTATGTGAATTAGGACTGTTGTAGTGTTTTCTAGCCATCTGACATCGCACACGATAGGCACCACACTGATGAGTGAATAACATAAAATTAATTGTATGTAATGGATAATGATTTACACACTGTTGCATACAATGCAGGATCAGCTTCATGGACAAAAATAGTGAATTTAAATGTTGAGTCTTGACTTTCACATGTTTTGCTGTTCATTGACTGTACATTGACATGTACTGGAGGCGTCGACCACCCGCAGCTCCCCTGTCCTGAGTTTCACCCATTCTCATCTGGTCACCCTAAACTGCACGTCAGAGCTATGACGACAGTCGATATTCAAAATGTGGACAGCAAGAAATGCGATTGGTCCGTTTGTGTTTTCCCCACAAGTGTTCTGATGCGAGAGGAGACTGTTGGAGTGAAATGAGATGAGAAAGTAACACACATCTAACAAAGATCCTCTGTGCTCATGTCTGGAAGCATCTGCATTTTTTATGTTTCTCCACTCATTGATGCAGGTTTTTCCTTTTATTTGGTTGTTTGTGTATTTGTGTGTGTGTGTGTCTAACTCACCACTTGACTCAATCTCTTTAATCACATTACAACCAACTGGAAAAATTGGAAAAATGCAGAATTAGTCATTTTTGTTTGTTTGCTCACCTGTGTGGACGTTGCACATTTAAACAGGAGTCCTTCTGTCTCAGAAGCAAATCTAACAGCATTTAAGTCAGAATTTTCCACTCTGGTTGGAGGCCTAGTGAGTCAGCATCAATAAAATTTTTAGGGCCATCATGCCCTCTGTGAGCCAAAATCCAGCGCTACAAACAGCAGGCAGATAAAGTGGGATTGCCTCGCATATCATCTTTCTAGGCTACCCTGAATGGCTTATTGGGACGCTTAATCCTGTTTGTTTTGGAACAAAAATATGTCTTACTTACCGTAAAACCACAAAATGTTTGACATGGCCCAAAAGAGCATCCTTCCAGAAAGGCTAGAGGGGTATGGGATAACTAATAAGCATTGTAAAGACTCCTTAATTTTTCAAGTCTCCCATACAACACAAACAATGTTTAGAGAAGTGCTCAGTCTGCCCCTTAATCTGTGGCTGTTGAGATGTTTTTGTCTCCGCTGCTCTGCTTTTCAGTTTTGACTCCTTTGAATCTACCTCTCTGGGTCAAATGATTCCCTGGCTTCACAGCAGTTCTGTGGTGGCTCCACTAATGGCGCTGTAATTTTGCATCCCTTTGAAGTTCTCCCCGACCGTTGTGTTACCTGAAGTCTGCGCTTCTCTGAGGTTTTGGGATGGGGCAGGCTAGCTAACCCTCTGCAGCCTAATTAAATGTAATTGCTCCATTTTGTAGTGGTGCCCGTGTGGAGAGGGGAAGCCTTGTAATAAGGGAGATTGCGTGAAGGGTCCGAGGATCACAGACGCCAAAGAGGAGCCACGAGGAGACGATCGGAGACGCTTCCCCCTCTGTCGCCTCCTCTGTCCTGAGCAGACCTAGTCATTACCCCCTCCACTCTTCTCACTCTGGCTCTGTCTCTCCTCTCTTGCTCTCTCTGCCTCTATTGCTCCTTCATCCTCTCTGTCATCATCACTCCGTCTTCCATTCACAGTCATGCATGTGCACGGCTTGAGTGTACAATATTCCACTCAGAGACATGCTTCATTTGCACTCATTTTGTTTTTCACCCTGCTCTTGAATTTTGAAAACAGGGGTTCATGTTGCCGCTGCATGACAGATGAATGCTGAGTGTGTGCAGGACGTGTTTGGTGTGATCTCTGCGGCATTCTCCTCAGGTGGCGTCACAGTTATGGGTGCAAAAGCTGGAATTCTTGGAATCCTTCAGGCACCTCTGGGACTCCGTAACTGAGTCAGACACCAAAATGGGCTGTTTAGCCCCCTGACACTGACTGGTGGAGCGACAGGAGACGCATTCTTTCCGGGAAAGAGGAGAGGGAAAAAAATGGGAAATTACAGAGCAGGAGAGAGACAACATGACACACAGAGAGAGGGAGCGCCAGCTTGACCGTGACCCTGTGGGATGACAGGCTGACAGGGGATGTGTGATGATGTGTGTGCTGTGGGTACAAAGGTGACTTAGATCGAGGGATAAGCATCATTCTCCTTCTCTGTTGTCTCTTTCTTTGGGGAGGTGCCAGAGAACCTTCCAGTGGGGATGATGACATTCCTTCCCTCTGCCTTTGCTCCACATGCTTTTCCTGAGTCAGGGTGTCCGGCGATTTGCCTCCCTCGTCTTCCTCCTAGTCCTCCTCCTCCTCCACCACCACCCGTCTTCTCCGCCCTGTGGTGCCAGTGCGTCTGCCACACAGCCGTTAAGGCTAATGCGACACAGGCTCCGGATCACATTTCAGCCTCACATGAGCACCCCCCTACTTCTTCTCCCCCCATCCTCGTCCTCCACCCACCCCCATTTCCTCTCTTCCAAGCTGACCAGGCCTGGCCCAGGAAGTGTACGTTTGATCGGAGAGGGCAGATCAATAAAAGCGTGGGATCCCAAAGTCATCATTTGGTGTTTTACGATCCAGGAAAGTGTCCGCTAAATGATTTCTCTGCTTGTTAAAATAGTTTTGTGAAGCTGGAAATGGGTGGCAGTAGCCAAGCTTCTGCTCAGATGGAGCAAGGGTTGTGTGTGTGCACGCATGTGTGTGTGTGTGTGTGCGCGCTTTCCTGACAGTGAGAGTAGGGGTCTCTCGAGGAGAAATGATAAAAGTTGAGGAGGGAAACATCAAAAGTGCGGTGGGGAACGAGTGTGGTGAGATCGCACACAGTGCCGGGCCTGCTGTCTCTCTCATGACCTCCCTGTCATGTGGCTTCCATGAGAACCAAACATCCAGTCACAGTTGTTTCCATACAAAACCAAGCTGCTTTGGTGATCCGAATGCTTCTTTTCTTTCTTCACGACCACAAAGCTAATCGTTTGGCTGTTTTTGCACGGCTGCGTTTTTCATCTTATCATGTGTGAAGGTCTCAGTATCACACAGTTTCATCATACCCATTTGCTGCAAAAGCGTCGCAACTATCGGTGTCGTCTCCTCAATGTGAGCCAAAATCTCTGTGTCGTGTGGTCAGCGCCTCCGTCACACTTCAACTCATGCCTCGTCTGGAAAACACAGTTGAAAGATACCAAAAAAAAAATATGTCTCTTCAAAACATCAGTGTTGTGTACGTGTGCTGCTGCTCCATAAATCTGCCAACCTTATCACGCTCCTGTTCTAAACTGGGGGCATAACCAATTAACGAGGCCTACACAGTAATTCGCTGTCTGCGTGTTGAATAACTTCTCACTCCCAGTTCCCATTAGTGGCTTATAACTGCAGAGGTTCATAATTATACCATGAATTGTATACGTGCTTGATTCATAATTATACCATCTATATAATTATAGATTCATGCTTCCTCTGCAACCTGTTTTGACACATATTTGGTGAACTCTTGTGATCAAAGCGATTGGTGTGTAAATGTTATTGAGTCAGGGATTGCAAGAGATCTTTTGGCAAATGTTTTTGTTGTTTCCAAACACTGGGTAAAAACTGTTTTGGTATTAAAAAGTGGAAACGCTTCAATCCCTGTTCTCTGAGGATGAGACTATGCATCCCTGTGATAAAGCCCAATGGTTCTCGCCTATAAAGAGGCCAATTTCATGCAATTATTCTATATTCTTAGCAAACACATCATGATTTTTCTTCCCCCCAGGTTGATGCAACCAGAGCTGTGAAGTGTTCGCAAAACATGAAACTGCATATTTTCTAACCACGTGTCTGCTCTTTGATTAGTGCTTTTTCACTCCGCAGTCACACCATAGTAGGTGCGCTGGAATTAATGTAATTGTTTGAAGTGTAAAGTGTAAAATCAGCATCACATGGCATTCATTTATGAGCTTATCAAATCCAGATGGAGGCATATTTTACTCAGCATGATTCGAATATCCATCTCTTTGAGTCTGCTTGCAATTAAACCATTCAGTGAACGTTCAACAGCCTGAGAAAAATCCAGCCTTTTGGAATCAGTGGGACACAAAGCAGGGTGAGCTGTTAACACCGGCAAAGACCACCCCTGATTTTGACTGTAAATGATATTATACGTCCGTCCGCTCAAAGTCCTACATCAAAGCAAAAGAGACAATACAACTGTGACTGCTTTTTGCCCTGTGTGAGAAAATCAGGAGTGTTTTGAGAGCTGTAGAGTTAATCTCTTCTTTGGATACACAACAGTGACGGCATTGCTCTTGAGGTACACTATATGAAACACAGCCAATCAGGTGAAAAATGGAGATAGAGCCAGAGGACCAATAAAAAGCGCATTATGGGAAACTCCAGATGTTCCGCGAGATCGAGAAAAACAAGAAGAATCCCTGTCAGAAATTGCCCTCGGGCAACATGGGGTTGTAATTTCAACCCCATTAAGATGCATTAGTGTTAATTTGTTTAAAGACAAGGAGCTGTTGTGTTGTGAGAAGAAGGCCCATTGTGTTGAGAGCGGGGTGTGGACAGCGGCAATTAGATTTATCTGCAAATGTTGGCAAATGAAAACATCAGTTCTTAATGAATGGAAAATATTTGTGTGCAGTTGATTAAAAGAAGAAAACTCTGGGTAAAGCCACAGATACGATTAATTAAAAATGTTGTGTGTTTTGTGGTTAAAGAGAAGAAAGGTAAAGAAAGGTGTAAACATTTTGATATTAAAGTGTAACTAGATGACAGAATGGGGATACAAATACAAATCATGTTCTAACCACATAATGAGATGGTATAAACGAGTTTCTTTGAGATGGCATGGCTAATCCCGAACACAGCAAATCTGTTGTGTATCTTTCTCATGAAGTTCAAAAGGTAAAGCTCCCGATCGGGTGACAGCTAGCTCAAGGGGTTGAAACCTGCATTAAAGTCTCTCTTTTATTTCCTTTCACTTTCAAATATTTACTGTCCCAAAAGTGGAAATAATACAAGATTAACCAGGAAAGGAGAAATGTGTGGCAGTAAGGCAGAGGAGGAGGAGGAGGAGGAGGCGCGCAATAGAATTAAATTTTTCTATTTTTATTCATTTGTTCAGAGAGGAAAAAGTTTAAAAAAGCCTGAAAAAAAGGGATGATTGGAGAGCATTTTGGCAAAGCAAGACAGAAGTGGACCACTGAACACTGGATAAGCTTCACAGGGGTCAAAAGGGCAACATCTAAACGGAAAAAAAAAAGTATCGGCCTCTCTCATTAGAGTGCAGTGCACCGTGGGGACTTCCTGGGTTAATAACTGGGATGGGGTTTGCATTACTTTGTGTCTCAGCAGCAGGAGAGGAACACAACCCTTTAATACAGCAGCTTCAATTACACCACATCAGGAAAACGATGTCCCCTTAGATCCCATTAACAAAAATAATACTCAGAAACCGTGGCATGTGCGCTCGTGCACATAGGAAGACCTTCAAGTGTCTTTTGATGAGTTAAATTCGGTTCCTCGACTCGAAACTCTGGCTCCTCCGCTCATAGAACTGCTCCAAAAATTCAGAAATTTCTCACAATTGTCCTTTAGTCGGTGCTGGAAAGCCTGATGTGTTTAAAAGCTCAAGCGCTGCACCGACATCTGTTAAATTGCTGCCATTGATAATCATCACAACTACCGGCAAATTGCTG
The DNA here is from genome assembly GCA_037975065.1 of Chaetodon trifasciatus. Taxonomy (NCBI): domain Eukaryota; kingdom Metazoa; phylum Chordata; class Actinopteri; order Chaetodontiformes; family Chaetodontidae; genus Chaetodon; species Chaetodon trifasciatus. Next base: position 1,258,676 of record JBBMOE010000013.1, on the reverse strand, counting down.
CATCTTATCGTGGGCAATTAACAAAACACGGAACTTCTAAAACACCCTCCGGCTGTCTTTTCTCTTCCTGAAATTCTCTTTCTTTCTCTCTCTCTCTCTCAGCTGCTCAGACATATGTGTCCTCATGTCAGGGGATGCCTCTTGTAGTGAATGCCCATTGAAGGAAGCGATTTTGCCAAATGCCAAAGCCATTGAGTTGCTTCATATCCTGTCAGATAAGCGGCCACAAAGAGCCCCCC